>JAQHUG010000237.1:84202-244948 GCA_028555095.1 Dicrostonyx torquatus | reverse complement strand
TTTAGTTCTTTATATATTCTAGATATTAATTCTCTGTGTGATATATAGCTGGGAAACATTTTCTCTCTTTTTCTGAGCTACCTTTTCCCAGCTGATTTTTTGCTTTTAATTTTCTTTATCTATGGAGAAGCTTTTAAGTTTCATGTAGTCCCACTTGGCCTTACCCCTTGAGCAAATGGAATCCTATTCAGGACGTCCTTTCCTACATCTGCAGCAGTTTTCGTGGTTCAAGTTTCAGGCTTCAGATCTTTGATCCATTTGGAGTATGTTTCCGTGTAATGTCATAGATAGGAGTCAAATTTTGTTCATCTGCATGTGAACATCTAGTCTTACCAAAGCATTTGTTGAAGATACTTTATTTTCCACCACACGTTTTTGTTTCATTGTCAAATATTGAATGAGTAAAGTCACATGTGTTCATGTGTGAGTTTTTTTTAAATTTTATTCCATTAGTCTAAGTGTCTCATGTTGTGTCAATACCATATTGTTTTGATTGCTATGACTATGCAATATAATTTAAGATCTGTAGTTGTAATCCTTCCAGTTTTATTCTTTTTGCCCAAGATTGTTTTCACTATCCAGGGTCTTTCTAGTTGCATACGAATTTTAGGATAGATTTTGTATTTCTGTGAGTAATAAGGTGGGGTTGTTAGAATGGTTATTTTCACAATTTTAATTCTACTGACCCATGAGTATAACTTTCTATTTTTGTGTTATTATCTCTTTCTTCAGAGTTTTAAAGTTTTCATTGTAGAGGTCCTTCATTTGCTGAGCTAGCTTTCTTCCTAGTTATTGTCTTTTTTTTTTTTTAGGCTGTTGTGAATGGGAGTGTACGCATGATCTCCCTCTCTCTACATTTGTTGTTGTACAGAAAGGTTTTTGATTTGTTCAAATTGATTTTGTAATAATGCCACATTGTTGAATTTGTTTATCTTTTCTAGAAGTTTTATGTTAGTCTGTTTCTTTTAGAAGTTCTTCCTACATCAACTAATTTCATGCACATTGTTGAGATACTCACTACCTTCAGTTTATAGAAATGACATTTTCTGAGCTTGCTCATAGTTTGGATGTTCTATTTCATCTGTCCGTCTTATTTGAAGATTTGAACTGTCTTTGTACAAAATCAAATTACTAGAATTAAATGTCTATGCAGTGACTCATTTATTTTAGTTCACATATAAACTACATTACTAATTGATTCTCAGTCACTCAATATTCAAAAGTTATCTATATTTCATTGATATATTTTCCAACATATTTTAATTTCTATTGCATTTGGTATTATTTGGATACTTTTAAATTTTGAATAAAAATTATTAAATTAATATGTGGGCCACAACCATTATTTGTTGTCCAAATATGTAGAAGCAGAACAAAAATATAATAAAGTGGAATACAGTACAATAGAAAATAATATACATAACATGTAGTTAGTATAAACATTTTGTTAACTAGAGCTTTTTTTCTCTCCCTTATATACGTCAGTTTATATGCCATTTTATATATGCCATTTTAAGGAGGGTTCTGGTCAAAATATTTTGAAAGTCTTTGTCTTGAAAGATTTGTACAATTCCAAATGTAGCTGGGCAATCCAGGAATTCTTGAAGGAGCTCAAACAAGGACCTACCTTAGCAAGATGTGACGGCAAAAGCTCTTTGTGAGTGTTTTTATCTCTCTTTTTGTTTGTTTGTTTGGTTTTTAAGGAATTATATATCCCAGGTTGGACACAAACTAGAAGTAATTTCTTGCCTCAGCCTCCCAAATGCTGGGATTACGCTGTGCCACTGTCACCAGATCCCTCTGAATTCTTGTCTGTGTACACATAGAGAGCATAAAGATGCAACATGGTAAATATGCACTGCTTTTGTCCAAATCACATTTTTAAGTATAAATATTTTTAATTAATTGCACTGTAATGGCCCTTCTAGAACATGAATTTTGAACTCACGGGTGAATGGTTTCTCCCATTCTTCCCATCTTCATCCCTGCCTTGAACTTACTACTCTGCTGTCCATCATGGAACATGAAAGATCTAACCTGAATGAGTCATCATGATCAACATAAAACAAGGTCACCTGAAGTTTGAGGATTGCTATATATCCAGTCACTCCTTAGACTACTAGTTCAAGAATTAGCTGCATTTCAGGAATCACAGACTCAGCTATTCTTCACTTCCTTCATATATGTTTGCCAAGAGAAAGTCTTCCAAAGTGACTGCAAAATGAAGGCAGCTTAACTGTTTTCCTATGGTGGAATTGCCATGAATTAGCTATGCTCTAAATGGAGAATATACTGATTTTATGACATTAATATATATGTGGTTTCTTGAATTAAGTCTATTGGAATATTTTGTCCTATACATTTGACTACTCTAGCAAGATAATGTCTATTTACATAACAGAATTATAGAATGTTGTTAAATAGTTTAACATATTACACTTCAAGAATACTTAAGGAAATCAGAATATATTGAAAACAGGGTACATGTTGTATTCACAGGGAAACAAGCTGTTTCTATCTTAGAGGGGAGGGATTTTTGCATGTCTTTTATCTTTTCATTTTAAATTGAATTATACTTGACAAGAACATTCCTGACTGGGTCTACCTGGGTTACCCCAGGTCATGCAAACAAATGCTGGTAAGTCTTAGTCATCTGAGAAAACAAAAACCAGATCTTCTGGACCATTAGACTATGACTATCATTCCACAGAAGCCACATTGTTATGCCACTAATAAGTATATTGATATAACTCAATAATGTGGGTTGATGAAATGTTGCACAACTGTCAAATCAAGATTTTATGGACTCATAATGAACATCTCCCAAGGACTAAATTCTGTTTATCCCACTTTATATAAACTATATCTCCATTAAAAATGGGGAAGGAAGAACAACCTTCTCAGTTTTAATTTTTAAGGTGTTTCAAGAAATAAAAATGACACACACATATATATTCATAACTTTGCTTTATAAGTGGCTATTATATTATAAAAGAAGGTAAATAATCTTTTCAGAAAGCATGCAACCTCAACAGAAACAGCAGTTATTAACTGTGGCCACATTATAGTCAAGGACAGAATCTACAGGAAGTAGATCTATATCTTACTCTTGAAGTATAAACCTCAGCTCATAAAGTAGATGCTATTTGCAAATGTCCACAATGATCCTTAAAAAAATCCAAGGATTCAAAAACATCAGCCCACAGGAATTTTAAAAGATAGGACTGACTGAAAATGATTAGAAAGAGATGTCTCGGTAAACCATGTAAGTCTCTACAACCAAATACAAAGAGGCACATGAACAGTTTGAATCTGGAATGCACAGCTGAGTGTTAGGTCCACATATTTTGTGATGATTAGAATAGTATGTGCATGCCATGAGCCTAGACATTCAGAATCAAGTTCTGGAAATCTCATTGTAGGTCAATTAATCAAACCTGTACTGGTGAACTAATTATACCTTTTCACTAAGAGAAGCAAGTATTTACTGTAATAGTTTTATAATCTGTTTTTGAGTAGAAATGAATTGATAAGGAGAGATGGCTCTTGAGTCTTGCACACACATCTCAAAAATAATACTTATTGCATTTATGTAGGCACTACAAAAATTATAAAGATATTTTAAGCAATTCCTATATGTATTTAATAGCATACCTAATTCAAAGTAATATTGTAGAACACATCCCACCCTTTTAAAGCAATGGTTTGTATCAAGTGGTACTTACCTAGTTTGCCCACTGCAAGCATTAGTATCTTGAAATTAACAGCCCAATGTATATATTTGTAACAATATCTGAAGGTGTGAATTATATCTTATGACATTGCTTTAATCACATCTACATAAGTAGTAAACGTAAAAATCTGCTGGAATACTCTGGTTCTTCTTAAACTCTTTAGGTCATTTGTAGTCAAAGTTTTCAACTTTAGTTTCAGTTTCTCCTTTTTCCAATTTTTCTGATCTCCTTTTTACTCAATATGTCCTTGTTCCTTTCCCACTGGTCTTTGTGTAGAAGCTGTCCTTCATGTGGTTCGGCACAACATGCTCTTCCAGTCTCTCTCTCTCTGCTTATCTCCATAGGTCAGACCAGTTCTTTTCTGAGCCAGAACATTCTGTTCTCTTCACAGTCAACGTTCTATTCCATTGTGTTTGGCCATAATCTGTAACTAACCCTGTGATGGAGAAGGGCTTTATTTGACCCTTTTGTGAGGAGGCATGCTTTCAAACTAAGGCAAAGCTGACTGGTATTTGTCTTTGAAGATGTGTAACTGTTAAATGCCTCCAGCAGTGCCTGGCAACTCCTCTGGTGTTTGTCGTTAGTGGTTTTATTGGCTTGTATACAGTATTATTTCATTTGATATTTACAACAATTAAATTGTGCCTCAAGGTGAAGAGTCAACAAAAATACGGAACATGCAAGAAGCAGAATCTTTATGGGAGTCAGAGATAGTAAATTTACATGTGAGACTGTTTCCTTTAGAAAGACCAAAAGTCTGCACAGCTAAAAATTACCAGAACGTTGCCATCTAGCACTTGTAATAAGAAGATTCGTTCTGGTTTTTTTATTTGGCTATCTCCTTGCTGGCAACTTTACATACAGTCATTATCATTTCTCTACTTAAAAGTATAACCAGTTCCAGTGAATGAAAACAGAAGCACATAATCATTTATGATGCAAAATATGCACAATCATGCACCCTTTAAATCTGGAAGTGCAGATAGTTATGCACTGGACTAGCAAAACCAAAGTTATTAAAACAAGTTTTCCTTTTGTTTGTGTTGCTTAGAATTGAACTTAGGATCTCACACTTGCTAGGCAAATGCTCTGCCTTAGAACTATATCCTGAGCCCTAGAAGAAAACAATTCTTAAGAGTAAATTGTTATTTATATAGAAGTGAGAAGACATTTTTAATTATAATTATAAATTTATTTCTTTGGATTTTAAAACAATCATTAGGAATACTTCGCTTCAAGAATAAGTTTTGTGTCAAGGATTTCTTTATCTCCAGTGCTGTCATCTGAGGAATTCTGGCACCAGACTAAGAACATGACCCACAGTACTTATCAAACTTGACAATGTATTTTCTGGAAAGTATTTTCTTGTCAGACACAGTATATTAAAAATACTGATAAAAGAAAAGTCAATGTGTTTTCTGGAAAGTATTTTCTTGTCAGATACAGTATATTAAAAATACTGATAAAAAAGTCAAGAACATAGAAAATAATGTTTGTTTACTCACGACTACAGTTTTAGAAGCACTGCCAAAATACCCTAGAAAATGGCCTAAAAAGCAACAAATAATCAATACATTTTTTCTTACTTAAAAATGTTTAGAAAGGGATTAGAGAGGTGGTAAGAGGAGTCTGTTCCCAGTATCCATGCTGGGTTGCTGACAAACACCTGTAAATATACTTCTATGAGTTCCAATACCCACTTCTGTCCCCCATCGGTGTCATGCTCGAATGACATATGTACAAGCACAATGCACACATGAATGGAAATTAAAAATAAATCTAAAAATGTATACTTATGATAACATCTCCAAGTATAGGCAGATTCTGTCATTTTGAACGATTGTGCATTATTGGTGAAATATTAAGAATGTAAAATAAAGAATTGGTTTTAATACCCAAATATGACTTGTCAATTACTTTGTGGAGTAAGTACTATTGAACAATTTATCAGTCATGAGGCTAAGGTGAAAAATTGTACTCAAATTTGAGATTCAATCTAGCCATTGATTTTTCAAATTGCACAGTTCCTAAGCATATCCAGAAAATAGGGAACTTTAATTAAGTCTAACACTTACCGTCAAGATAAACATACTTACTCTTCTTTTGGAAAAACGAACTGTCCTATTAGGACAAGACAGACAATTCAGACTCATACAAATTGGTTTGTGTTTTCTAAAGAAATGTCATCTTTGCTTGTTCTTTGGTTTTATGAGAACAGGATGTTCTATGTTTTTCCCTGGTGGCTTCCTTGTGTTCTTAGTAGCATGACTTAGACTGCGACAACTAAGTTAAAATTCTTAGGGCAAGTGAAATAACCGAACTGCTTATCAAACTGACCGTCATTGAAAAGCAGTGCATTTTGAAATTTAGACTTTTAACATTTAGGAATGGTGCCAAGCTTGACAGATCTGCACCACTGTACCAACACATTGAATTTTAAAAACTGAGAGAGTTTGAGATATAAGCTGTATGTACTAATTCCAAATAATAATAAGGTACGCCAAAAACAGCTTGTATGTATTGTGGCATATCTTATTATTATTTGGGAACATTTTAATATTGTATTCGTGGTTTTTACAAAACATTTTCCAATGTGATTGGTTTTAATTTTCTTTTAAAATGAAGTTCTTGTCAATTATATTTGATATAGTGTGTGTACATGAGTGTGCATGTCTATGTGAGTGTGCATGTCTCTGTGTGTGTGTGTGTGTGTGTGTGTGTGAGGATAGGAATAACATTAACAAATACATTGGAGAACTTTTATTCTAGATTTTTAACAATTTCTCTTCAATTAAAAAAATAAAATGTATCTATTAAGCTATCACTGTGTTACTAGACAGAGTTCTCTAATAACTTCAGTTTCAAGGTTTATTTACATAGGTAGTTAATAACTTTCAAGTCTCCTTCATGCCTAATGCTGCTGTCCTTCAATTGCATTGTGACATAGATACATGTTGTTCTTTACCTTTGTGACAAACCATTAGCAAGATAAGTTTCATAAATCAAGTTCTGGGAATTTATTAATAAATATTACCTCATGGATTTACTTTCTAATTTTACTTCCCTTTTATATTTATGATTACTCCTTTTTAGGTTCTTATAGTTAAAAATTACTTTCATTCCTATTTTTAATATTTAATTAATGAACCTTCTGTTTTAGTTTCAATAAAGATGTTCTAAACTAATTTAAATACTATAATATAAAACAGATTAATGTTTTTAGTTAACTCAAAATAATACTTCTAAAACTAATATTTTAAAAGTTTTGTAATGTTTAGTGTGAAGATTTTCTTTAATATTCTATAATATGAAGGTAGTATTGTTGTTTTTTTAACAATATAATTAATTACAATATAGGTTAGGTTCTATTTGTTACAACTTGGATTCACTTTTTAAAAGTTTTATTGAGAATAGTGTCTTCTCTCATACAATACAGCCCAACATTAGTTTTCCCTCCCTCTACGCTCCCTGACCCCACCTTCATTTTAATATTTCAATGCCATTGATACTTTCTTTCTGCTCTTTGAGAACAATTTTATTTTGTTTGACTGTTATATTTGCAGAACATGGTTGGAGAGTGGGCATTGCCAGAAGACATGGATAACAGTTCTCCACCCTCCAACAATTACATACTGGGACATGTGCTTCAAAGATTAATTGAAAAGTCAATCCCCTCTCCAGATTATGCCGCAGAAACTGAATTGCCATCTTATGCTGTGAAGGGATGCTTTCTAGGGAAGACACTCAGTGGCAAAACTACTGTTCTAAAGTATCTACAAAAAGGTGTTTCCTTTCCTTCTCTTTTCCTTAATAGATTCTGTTTGTACTGATTATAGCTACAATGGTCTACGTCCTTAAGACTCATACCAGAGACTCCATTTAGACAATATCTCTCATCAAAATTTTGTAGTAGTAAAATCATATGACTAATTTTCCATATAAAAGAATGAGGTACTGGTACATGCTTCAAAATGTTTGGTCTTGGCAACATTATGCTAAGTAATAGAAACCAGACACAGAAGGTGGCTTATGTTTAACTTATGTGAAGTATCTCAAAATAGACAAATCCATGCAGATAGAAAATGATTCCTGTTTTATGGAACCATGGTTTGGGGAATAGGTGTGCCAGCATAGTAGGTGGGGATTTACTTTTGAAGTGATAAAAAAATTCCTGGAACAAAATTATTGTGATGGTCAACCAGCTAAGTGAATTTCTCAGTGCCCCTGAATTGTACCCTTTTAACTAGCTAAAGTGATTTATTTCATGTAATGTGAATTGTATTACAAGGGAAAAGTATCTTAATCCAAGGAACAGATGTAGGAAGAGCAGGGTTAGAGTGTGAAGAAAAAATGCAATAGTGCCAATTCAGAAGGCAAAGATATTTATAAAATTGTCTTTCCTTTAGAGTTTCCTATTCGAGTACTTTCTATTGATAGTCTTGTCAATGATGCTATCCGGGCATTTAATGACAATGAACAAGCCAGTGGGCTAAGACCAGTTCGGAGAGAAAACAAAGGAGAACCTCTGTTGGACCGGAAGGAAATGAGCAAAATACAGGCAAGTGAGCTTTTAGTTTTCTTCTTCTGGTACACTACAGATATGGACCAGGATATAATCTAAAGATCACCCAGTAAAGGTTTAGAGAGTAAAGAGTTTAGGTTCTATAGACTAAGAAGCAAACAAGAGGACATTCTTCTTCTAACTCTTCCCATTAAATTGATTTTCCTGGGTGGACCATCAAGATTGGTGAGCTCATTTAAGTTCTGTGGTCAACATATAAAATTATTCAGAGGCAGAAGCTGCCAGGTGAATACACACACACACACACACATATAAACACACATACACACACACACACACACACACACACACATATATATATATTGAATGGCAGTTGTTAGGAGGGTGACCTACATTTGCCACTAAGAACACTAACTCCTAGACTGGCATTCCACCACTCAATGTTAGGAAGTTGAGACACTGAGTTTCCCAATATGTGGTTGGAGACTATACAGCTGGCCCTTGGCAATGGATCAGACAGGTGCTGAAACCCCCCACCCTCACAGGGTTAGGGGAGAACAGGATACATGGCTTGGTCTTTACATTCACAATATGAGTCTGCTTGAATGATATGAAGCCAAATGAAAACAGCTGGTTAGATCTCCTTATTCCACAACCAGAATATACCCACCAAAGATATATTTCAGTTGGACTGGGGGTGGGGGCAGAACTCCAAGTGGCTTACATGGATCACATTTTCATTATTTTATATCAACATTGTAATTTATTACATTATTTCATAGAAATATAATCCTACATGCTGGGGGTTAGAAGAGTTTTGTGTGACTTTAAGAATCAAAGATGTGGTTCAGCTCTCATTTTTTTTCTAGAGACAGTAAGAGAAACCCTATGCACGGATTAGTTTTCTCAAAGTCAGAGGCTTGTGGAAGGCTAAGTTATTGAATCTTAGATTTGAAGTTTACTGATCTTTCTCTTACCTCATATTGTCTCTGCTATTGAATCAATTAATAAAGAATCTACTTGAAATGATTTTCATTTACAGGACAAATACTAGTAAATCATGAGTTATGAAAATTTGTTTTATTGTCTGGCTCTTTTTTGACCTTATGGCAAACTTTCATTTTACTCAACAGAGTAATGGATGAGACACATTGTCTCTCTTATTTATCTATGGCCATGACTGGCAGCTTTAGGATTACTCTTCTAAGATTTTTTTATAAACCACACATTTCCCCTTTTATTTTATAATTTCTGAAACAGTAGTTTCTTTACATAGAAATTGAAAGCCATTGGAAGATTATATACCACAGGTAATTCTGTGTCTCTATAAATTCAATACTCACCAAATCTGGTTTGCTTCTGGAAATCATCATTTCAACTCAGATTAATATCATTATTGCATATGAAATAGTCTGTTCTCAAACACTAACTGAAATCCATGAAATGGAAATGGAATGGAAACATGATCATATTAAAACTAGATGTTTGCTTTCTTGCCATAGGATCAAAATGCATTATCAGTTCCTCCAGTTTCAGGGCAAGCGGCACCCAAGAAAGAAGGTAAACCTATATAGCTAGTAAGTCATGAGTCAAACATGACATCCATCATTTATACCGCAGCACAACAAAGACAGATACAGAAACAGTGAGAGTGATCTACGTGACCACAAATACAGTTTCGGGAGGGAATGGTGAACAACAGGGACCTGAATCCTTCTCTGTGTGGCTAATGACACAGTGAAAGGTAGTCATTACCTACATTTGAGGACAAAGGTATTGGATATTTTTACACTACTGTCTTTCTTAAAGTAGTTGCCAATGTTTGCTGTTGTGGAAGCCACCGGGAAACATCACGTTCACGTTCACTCACCTCTTTCTTGGCATCTGGCTTTGTTTATTTGTTTGTTTTTCCTTTTCACCTATTCCGGGGTAGGGGAGAGAAAGACAGAGAGAGAGAGAGTAATATCACAGCTCTGGGCATGGAAGAAGGTTACAGAGTCTGTCAGTTCTTCAACTCATGGGAACAAGGGTCCCTGTTCAATAAACTGGCTTGGTTCTTAATCTGTGACCATGGCAATAGAACTGAGTTTACTAACCTAAACTACAAGGTCTCACCTTGGAAATCTGAACTGATTCCTTCAGACTATTTGTATAAACACTGAAGGAAAAAAAATTAAGTATTAAATGACCTTTCTATGTGTATTAGTGAAGCTTTTAATATGTTTCAATTTGTTTATATTTTATAATAAAGTTCAAATCCTCTTGCACGATCACTGTTATCTACTGTCACCATAGAATCATGCACAGATTTGTGGTCATTTCCAAGTTTACTTTTTCATTTCTCTTGAATGATACTTCTGGCTCCCTTTTCAGTTATCTTGTAAATTAATACATTATTTTACTATTAATATTATGACTTTTTACTACAAATATATTCTGAAAACATTTTCCCATATAATTTAACTAAGAATCCACTCTAATTTCTAATTTCTAAATGTTTCTTATCCATAACTTCACAATCCAGGGAAATATAAGTGTACTGAATTAACATTTTGATTTTATTTTTGAGAAAGCTAGTTTGTTTACCGAAGAAAAAACTGAAGTTGTATATTTTGAATTTTGTTGTGAGCTTAGATTATACGAGGAAGGAAGTGGGAAGCTTCAAGCTACACAGTGGCCAGGACCTGAAAGGCTGTGGACTAAAAGTCAAAGCCGTGCTACAGGGCTCCGATTGCATCCTTGCTGGGTCTATCAGACATGGCTGAATCTAATGCTGGCATGATTTTCAAATGTAAATACTGGCACTTTGTTCTTACCTCTTTCCTCTTAATAGGTGTCAATATTGATGAAGCTGAAGATCTCAAACCAAGTGATAGTTTTTTAAATGTAAGTGTTTTAATCTACTCTTGCCTACTTTTGTAATAAAACATGTCCTAGTTTGTACTCTTTTGAAATATGTTCACATGGTACAAACTAACAATGCTCTTCTATTTGATTTTAAATTATGTTTAATAGAAGAGTGATTAATAATCAGAGTTTTGATGATATTTTTGTATTTTTAATATTTTTCTATCTAAAGCAGTAGAAAATACTATGCATTTTATCAAGTTAAAACAGTATATCTGTGATTTTTTAATTCACTTGATATTATTTCTAAATGAAAGTAGCATTTTCATAAACAGTATTGATTAACTATATAGGGGAGTAATGACAGAATTAATCGCATATGTTTCAATTATCTCTTATTACAATTGATTATTGTTTGATGGATTTCGTCATGGCAAACAAGTTTATCATTCAGTTTTCAGAACTGATTAAATATAAAAAACGTGCAACTAAGTAATCAACATGATGACTTATTGAGAGAAAAAGCAATTAAGTAAAGTGTTATAACTTTTACTCTATCCATTTGAAATATGAATTAACAGAAATGCTGGGTTTATTTCTGTAGTTATACTTATGGAATTATTAAAATATCCAAATCCATATTCAGTTCTGTTCAAAAGAACATTATCTTCCCTATGAACTGTATTATTTGGATATATCAATAAAAAATAAAAGAAAGAGTTCTTTGGTCTTCTGGAGTTTACATTCTGATAGAGGTGAGCAGGTAATCAGCTATAAACACTACTAGATGAATTGAAGAACATGGTAAAATATTAACATGTTTGGGAAAAACTGAAAAGTAGAGGACAGCAGCATTTGGGGTAGGGGAAGGAGAAAGTGTTTCTGTATTAAATTAAGATAGGCCTACTGTAAAAAACTTGATTTGGTTCATTTCAAGAGGTAAGAGAATTAGTTAACTGGAATTAGATAGCCTCTCCAGCAACATGAATAGGTAACTAGTCACAGGAGGCCCAGCGAGTTTAACCAAGGCTGTGGTCAGAAAGAAGATAAATGAGTCTGATCTTTAAGAGCTTGAGAAGTAATTATTATAACATCTGTCATAAGAGTATGATGCTGTACTCTCCTTGGGTGGGATGGCTTTGAGTGGAGCTAAAATCTCATTTGATACAAAATACTCGAGTAACTGAGTGAAGATCAGGCTTTGGGGAAGCCCATGTTCAGTGACACTGCACAACTCATACAGAATTAACCCCCGTAAAAGTCATAATTATTGATTCTGGACAAAACCAAAGAGTTAATCTCTACAGAGAACTTGGGATAGAAAAAGAAAGGGCATTCATCAAGGCAGAAGAAAAACGGAGCTGAAAATCTGGAATTTGTTCACAGAAAGACAGTTATATTGGTGTGTGTTTTCCCAGAGGGCATTCTCCCATAGATATGAGTTATTAGAACCAAATCACTATGATTAAAGGTGTGGTTGATGAAATTTGACATGCCAGAGAAGCTGAAAATTAGAGGAGGAGATCTTAGAATAAATGGAACTCCAAACAAAATGTTTCAAAATTGATACATATTTTCCTTAAATGCTTCGCTGCCTTCAGAAGTGTGGTAAGTCTTCAGTATCTTCATTAGGGAGCATGGCTACTGAATTATTTTAACTCCAGACATCTGTTCAATCAGTTCTCTCCTATGTTTCTTCATTTCCTTTCACAGCTTAGTTTGCGAGCTCAGCTTGGTGCAAAATCAGAACAGTTGCTTAAAAAAGGAAAGAGCATTCCAGACATATTGCTGGTTAACATCATGGTAAATGCTATTAAGTATGTATTGCAGTTTCCTTTCTCATACCTATTTAATATATCCTTTTTTTCCTACATGTATAGGTGTATGTGCTTATGTGTGACTTATGTGCATGTGTGTGAGAACATATATGCAAATGGTAGAGGCCTAAAATTGACATCTGGAATTGTCTCATCTTTCTTTCCTTATCCTTGAAATCGGATTCCCATTCACACCCTGAACTGCACATGAAAGTTAGACTCCCTCGACATCCTACCTGGAGACCCCTCGTCTCCAACTTCTGAGGATAGATTTATAGTTGAGTCCACAGACCCAGCCAGCATTTACATGAACTTTGAGAATCTGAGCTTCAGTTGTCACGCTTGTATGGCAAACACTTTAGTTGCTGAGCTGGCGCTCTATCCCATTTGATAAGCTGTTTACCACAAAAAGATACGTGAAAAATAATATAGAGATGCAACTTTTTAGTATTCAAATGCTTCTAATATCTAACTTTATTCCCAGCATAAAAAGAAAATATACAGATTTGCATACCTATTGTCTCTCTTTTCTCTGACCAACCTTGACTTTACCTGTTGTAAATGTAGGTCAACTTCTAATATATTTGCGGAATTTGAGGAAATTGGGCGATTAGATAAGCCAAAGGACAAATTGTGACATTCCAATGGGATGGGCACAAGTTTTTGCATTTGCTAGTGTTTCAGGAAAAGGGCAGGGGTAGAGTCCAGGGATTCAGAGGCTAAGCAGCACTAAAGCAACAAGCAGTGATACAAAGGTTAAACAAAAGACACACGTAACACAGGCAGGATATGCGATAGGACAGAAAGGGAAAATTTCAAAAATTACACGTTGTAATTCCTCTATCCTCTTTTTTATAAATTCCTTTCTATCCTTTCTGTAGATTCCCTTCTATAGATTCCTTTCTATAGATTTCCCTCAACTTTGCTTTGTTATACATGTATGTTACAAGAGGCCAGTTGGTCTGTAAAATAAAGGAAAGAATCTGAACATGATGGGAAAACAGAGTAGAAGGCTCTGTTGAACGAACTGGATTGTAGAAATGGAATTGCTTAGCTGCGGTATATGGGGACCATTATGACACAAGAGGAAGAAGGAGAGTTTATAGGATTTTACTCTCCATCTGGGATGAGCTCCTCTATAATGTCATCTTAAAAGACTGCCTTAAAAATTTAAGCTGCTTCTCACTTAAGTGTCTAGCAATTGGAACTCAAGGCTGCTACCGTCAGAACTGGAAGGGTTCTTATCCTCACATAAAGTTCACTTTCCCACAGTGCTCTCTGTTTGTAGAACAAATGCATATGCAAAGCAGCCAGCAGTCCTTCACTTGAGCTTCAGTGGATCTGGAGAATCCACACTGCACTGCACGATCACCCTCCGACCACAGAACACCATTTCCCCTTCCTCTAAGATACCTCCATAGGACTATCATTAGTTGGAAATCTTTTTGCTCTAGTCCAGTGATCAAAGGAACACTAGATGTTCTAGTTAGATAGTTGTGCCTGGCTAGTGATGTAACAAAATCTAAAGTCAGGCCCCACGGCTCCCTGATGTCTGCTGTGTCACTTTAGTTTTGAGTGACTGTAGCTCCAAGTTCTGTCTCTGTTGTGGCTTCTGAGATGACAGATCTCAGAAGAGGTCAAGCGTTAAAAGAAATCTCTTCTCTGTCTTAGGCAAATGAGTTAGTGAGTCCAATCTACACAGAAGGCTTGATCTCACTCTGGAGAACTCATGAAAGTAAAATGCACTCTTTTCCTGCTCATGATAACCTAGTGGAGGAGATAAAGGCAGTTTCCAGAGGAACTTTAGAGCTGGGCGGAGACTCATGAAACAGAAGGCCATTTGCACGTTTATGCTTTTGAGCAAGCAATGAAATCTTTCTGAAACTTAGTTCCTGCTTCTCCCTGCCACACTGTCAGAAAGACTACATGTAGGCATTAGAAGACTTAGGAACTTCTGGGGAGGTGATTCTATTGTTTAATATGAGAGCTGGCATAGCAAGAAATAAAGTCATACCTTTAGAATATAAGTAAAATATGAGGGGAAATTAAATTTTGCAGGTATAACAGAACAAAGTGGATACTTAAGTCCTTTGGATGTAGTGTGCCCATTGTCTATTGAAGACAATGTGCTCAGTGAAAAGGAAAACTTAAGATATGGTCCTTAATACTTCAGAAATTTATAACTCAACTCATAAAATTTTTTAAAAATTAATTTTATGTCAAGACTTATTCATTCATATGGTGAAATTAGTAAGAGCCTTAGGAGTTATAATCAGCCTTATTTAAGAATGACTAAGGTGAGGACACCCCTCCAGGTTGGTGATGAGAGTATGTGGAATGGGATAAGATCTGTATTACATTCATTAAATATGTCATTTCTGTAATCTACAAAAACACCAGTGAGATATTTTATTGTATACGTGAGGAACCTGAGGTACAGAAGTGCAGCCTATGAGCACAATGTAAATAATATCATGTGTATGATAGTGAAGATATGTGCTTGTAAACATTTAAAATTGAGAGAGTTTAGAAGTTTAGGGAAAATAAGTCATTGTCATTTTGTTTTAAAGAGGATGTAAAGGCTTCTCAATAGATTTGGAGGACAGCAGGGACCCACAGAAGGATTTTTAAGCAAGTCAGCAATCAGAACGCATTGGGAAACCTAATATTTTAGCTATAAAATCCTGAAATTCATGCAACAGTATGAACTTGCAATGAAGATAACGGTATTCATTGTATTACTAACATCTGTCCAGTAACATCACCTATCAACATGCTAATCAACTGTGTTGTTTGAATTTAGAGAGATTCCTGCTAACCAAAGCTGGGTTATTGATGGGTTTCCAATGACATTAAATCAAGCTCAACTCCTGGAAGAAGCACTGACAGGCTACAAAAAAAGATTCACTGAGGCAGAGAAAAAGAAAGCACGCATGCCCACACTAGCCTTGGGCCCAACACCTTCCAAGGAAGTTACTCCTCTCCCATCTGCGTTCGATTTTGTCATATTATTAGACATTTCAGATAATTTATCACTGGATCGCATGAATGATGTCATTGGTAAGTTGAATGCATTGATTTTTCAATCTTTACAATTTTTCATGATTAAAAGTGCTTCTAAAATTTGACTCTTTTTTTCTTTTCTTTTTTGTTTTTTGTTTTTTTTTTGTTCTTTTTTTTTTTTAAGAGGAAGAGAACATGAAGTTGGTTGGGTCAGAATGTGAACAGGATCTGAGAGGACTTAGGAGGAGGGGAAAAGCATGATCAAAATATAGTATTTGAAAAAAATTTAAAAATTCTTCTGTGACTAAGTGAATAGTTTCATTTACAAGTGTAAGGAAGAATCCATTTACTAGGTTGTTCAAAGAATTATCTGAGTTCATTGCCACTTATTTTAACTCTAAGTATTGAATATTAGCCAAACCTGGAACTAAGAGAGAATTATACATCAACTAAAAGCATTTTGCTGAACCTTTCCATCAAACTGAAAGTTCTCCATGCCAAAGTCTCCTTTGTGAGATTTGTGCACATGGAGCTAGCACTGCATGTAGCTAGTTCATACAGCAATGATGCTGACAAAACTACACCTATGTTGTATGTGAGGATCTGGCAACATGCTTCTCAGGAGCAGGAAGAAATGACTTGAAGTACTCATATGATGGAGTTGAATATTATTATCAAACACATGATTTATTTGACTTATTATAAAAGTGAAATTATTATTTTATTCTACATATTAAATATTTACCCAGGGTAAAATTACATATTTCTAACCTTTAGTTTCCCATTTATAAGGTACCTGAGAAACTTAATAAATTGTGATTTTTGTTGTTTTGTTTTAAAATGTATTTTATTATCTATTTTTTCCTTTCTGAAGTGAGGTCTCCTTTTATTGCTTAGGCTGGTTTTAAACTCATTGATTCAATGATCTTCTGATGCTAACCTTCTTAAACCTCAATTTCCCATCTTATATAGTGAAGAAGACTATTGTGTTATCATAGATAATTAAAGAAATTGAACTTAAACATGAAGGATTGGTCTGATATGTAGTAAATGTCAGGGAAGTTGTGGAAGGCTTTGAAATAAATGGAAGGTGACTGGGTATCTTTTCACTAGAGACCTGGATATTTTCTCCTAGATGTTTTGGGACAACTGATTCTATTATGACCAGCGTCTTTTTTCTGTAAATTAATGCAAATTACTTCTGTTTATAGTCAGCCTTATGAACTTTCAATTGAGACAGAATTTCACACTATGAAAATATCACTGCAAATATATTTCTCTCTAAACAGTAACTAGACCTTCCATCCATTAATATCTATTCTTCCATTGCCAATTCCTTGTAATGGTATTTACTTTCTCTATTGGACTGATTGTAACACCTTAACATTTCTCTTATTAACTGACAAACTGAATGACTTCTAAAACACAGTTTATTTCATGAATTTTGTTTCAGATTTATTTTTAAAATACATATTTTACAAAAGGATATCATTAATCATTCTTTTGTTAAACCTGTCACTATTATTACAGCACCCAGAGATAGCCCTAGGTAGGAAAGATGTGAAGGAATCATCAAAGCCTTGATTTCCTCCTTGTCCTTGTATCCCATGCCATTGTTTACATGTTTGGAGATGGGGATTTAAAGCATGAGTTCTTGATTTCTTCAAGTTCATACTATTTCTCTGTTTGAATATGGATAATCTGATATCTTATTTTCATTTTTACTTAAATAAAATGACAGTGGCTAAAAATTGGCAGAGAATAGTGCCAAACCACTGCCATCTGATATGAGAAACAAATCATTTACATTATGAGCAACATTATTAAAAAACATATGTAACAAGTTGCCATAAAGAACACACAGAGACCTTTGAGTATAAGCTTCTGACTATGAATTCCTAAGAAGATTTACCCATTCCTTGGGGCTCTATAGGAGAAAATGCTTCTCTGTTTCAGAAACCCAAAAGAAAACAATAGCCAAAAGGTTTTCAAGAAATTCAGTTTGAGTCCTTACAATTTTCTGTCAAAATTGATAATGAATGACACACAATTTGTTAAATTGGCATCAAACTAGTTTAATTCCCTAATACTAGATTCTCAATTTACAATCAGCCTTCGAAGTAGTCTTTACTACCACAGGAAGAATGTCTTTATCAAACTCTATGCACATGGATAAATTCTTCTTGTTCCTCTACATTTCTAAGTGGTCTTAAAGCACATTATGGCTTTATTTCTACTAGGTATATATAGTACATTTCTGAGCTGGAAGTTAACTGTAACAAATGGAAGTGTAATGCCATCTAAATCAAGAAAGCAGTTGTTAAATTTGTGGTTCTTGTTTAAGCTTGATCATGCAAATAATGACCAACTCTTTTATATTCTAGTAATTAAAATTAAAGTGTAATTTTCATATCTGAATGTTTTTGCTTTCTTTCTTCTTTTAAAATTCAAAAATTTTATTTTATTTCTTTTTTGATTTATAAATAATGCCATTCAAAATTTCCATCTCCTCCCCTCCTCCCATTTCTCCCCCAATCCCCCACTCAACCTTCCCTCTCCCCCTCCAGTCCTAAGAGAGGGCAGGATTGCCTTGTGGAAAGTCCAAGACCCTCCCCACTCCATCCAGGCCTAGGAATGTGTGCATCCAAACAGACTAGGATCCCAAAAAGCCAGTACATGCAGTAGAATCAAATCCCAGTGCCATTATCATTGGCTTCTCAGTCTGCCCCCACTTTCAGCCACATTCAGAGAGTCCGGTCTGATCACATGCTCAATCAGTCCCAGTTCAGCTGGCCTTGGTGAGCTCCCCTTAGATCAGTCACACTGCCTCAGTGGGTGGACCAACCCCTTGCAGTCCTGACTTCCTTGTTCATCTTCTCCATCTTTCTGATTTTCAACTGGACCTTGGGAGCTCAGTCCAGTGCTCCAATGTGTGTATCTGTTTCTATCTCCATCCATCGCCGGACGAAGGTTCTATAGTGATATTCAAGATATTCATCAGTGTGGCTATGGGATAAGGCCAATTCAGGCACCCGCTCCTCTACTGTCCAAGGACCTAGCTGGGGACATCCCCTTGGACACCTGGGAACCCCTCTAGCGCCAAGTCTCTTGCCAACTCTAAAATGGCTCCCTTAATTAAGATATCTTCTTTCCTGCTCCTATATCCACCCTTCCTCCATCTCAACCATCCCACTCCCCTACTTTCTTAACATATAAAATGTAAATGATATTAAAATATTTTACTAATTTATCCTCTTATCAAAAACTAGACCCTGCCTATTTTATATGAATGTTCTACAATATCTCCATTTACATATTCATCTAATTTGCAATTGTGTTTATAACTGCCAGATACTATTCTTAGCACTGATATTGCAAAAAGACAGATATTTAGGACTAATGTACTGTCCAATCTACATCCCAGAATGGTAAGCACCTGAGCCAGGATGTTGGAACACAGGATGTGAATCCTGCTTTAGAAGACTTTAGTGGAAAATATAGAATAGGAATTGAGATAATGATATGGAGTTGTGCTTCCCAATGTTGTAGACACTAGCCTCACGTGACTGCTACATTATTAAAATCTATAAATGAAAATTTCAGTTCTTCAGGAACATTGGTTCCAATAAATATGCAGAGATGTCTAGTGGCTGTCCTATTGACAGAACTGATAATAGAATGGTTCCAATTTGGAGAGTTACATTGGGCAGCACTAGAACAGAGTTATGAGTCTGTGTTGAGAGAGACATTTCTAGTTTTCAGGTGAGCAAAAATCATTCACCTAGAAAACAGGAAGGAAACCCAGTGTGGTAGAAAGGTAGACTTGTCTATAGAAATGATCAAAAGGTCTGAAAAGTACACAAGACTAACAGACTAGCCTCAAACTGATGAGTTTGGGTTTTCTGAAGCTTTGTGAAGCCACCAAATGTTGTAAGGTGGGCCGCTTGTTTCCCGGCCGCCTGGCAGCTCAGACCTGAAATAATCACACAGAAATTACATTATTTAAATCACTGCTTGGCCCATTAGCTCTAGCTTCTTTTTTTTTTTTTTGGTTTTTCGAGATAGGATTTCTCTGTGGCTTTGGAACCTGTCCTGGAACTAGCTCTTGTAGACCAGTCTGGTCTCGAACTCACAAAGATCTGCCTGCCTCTGCCTCCTGAGTGCTGGGATTAAAGGTGTGTGCAAACCACCGCCCGGCCAGCTCTAGCTTCTTATTGGCTAACTCTTACATTTTTTTAAAAAAATATTTATTTATTTATTATGCATACAATATTCTGTCTGCATGTATGCCTGCAGGCCAGAAGAGGGCACCAGATCTCATTACAGATGGTTGTGAGCCACCATGTGGTTGCAGGGAATTGAACTCAGGACCTTTGGAAGAGCAGGCAATGCTCTTAACCTCTGAGCCATCTCTCCAGCCCTAACTCTTACATCTTAACTTAATCCATTCCCAGTAATCTGTGTATTGCCAGGAGGTTGTGGTTTACCGTCTAAAGTTCTGGCGTCTGTGCCCAGCGGGACGACTTGGCTTCTCCCTGACTCTGCTTCCTTTCTCCCGGCATTCAGTTTAGTTTTTCCTGCCTAGCTAAGTTCTGCTCTGCTATAGGTCCAAAGCAGTATCTTTATTCACCAGTAGTAATCACAGCACACAAAGGGGAAATCCCACATTACCCAAATGGCATCAAAGCAATATTATAAAGTTAGTACTAATTTAAATTTTTTTCTTTATTGTTAAAAGAAAAATTTACACTTCCTCCCCTTGTCCCAGACCCTCCCGCTCCCCCCCTACCCCTCCTCCCTCCCTCTGCTTCCTTAAATGGGGGCAGGGTACCCTGCCCTATGGGAAGCCCAAGGCCCTCCCCACTCCATCCTGGCCTAAGAAGGTATGCATCCATATAGACTAAGTTCCCAAAAAGCCAATACATGCAGAAGAGATAGGTTCCTGTGCCATTATCATTGGCTTCTCAGTCAGCCTCCATTGGCAGAGGACCTCGAGGGACTGGTCCACCAACTGAGACAGTGTGCCTGATCTAATGGGAGCTCATCAAATCCAGCTGGACCAGGACTGAAAGAGCATGTGACCAAACTGGAATCTCTGAATGTGGTTGCTAAATTAAAATTTTAAAGTTACTTTAAGACACCAAAAAGTGAGGGAGAAGTCAGACTCAAATAGTATGTAGCGGTAAACTACAGAATTTATGTACCAGTTGGGATGGAACATATAGCCAGGCAGAATAGGAAGACTATGCTTTTGACTTGCCTAACTCTCTGAATGGTGATGCCATTTTCTCAGATTACATGAAAATAAACATGCAGGACTTTTTTTGACATGATGCTTTTGAAATACCTGTTGGACAATTAGGTGAAATAAAGTTAGACATTACAAAAACTATTTTATAAATGGACTTAGATGTGATAAATGAATACTAAAGGTAGGGGTTTTAAAAGTAGAGATTCACCTAAGAAGAATATAATAAGATAGAAAGATCCATGTTGACTTCCTAGGATATTATAAGGTAAAGGGGAAAGGGGAAGTGTTCAGAACTAGCATCTAATGAAGAGGAAGAACTCCAAGGAAGGATAATATTTCATAACGAAAGGAAAGACAATTATTTAGGACTAAAATGTTATCCATTCTCCTCCCTAAAATAATAGAAATCTGAGCCAGGATGTGGGAGCACAGTCACTAAGAATGGACTCTACACATTGTCTTATGATGACTGTTATCCATAGAGAAGACCAATGAACCATATTATAGGGAGGCATACTGCACCCCAAGGCAGGTAGGCAGCAAATGTTGAACATCAATCTAGCCAGGGCTCAAAGATAATAGGTAGGAAATTAAGAAGACACAGGGAGATTGAATAAGCATTGTAGGGTACTGGCATCAGAGTGGAAGAGTAGGTGAATATCATCTTGAGTAAGGTCATGACCTAGATTATGTGAGAGAGTAGTGACTTGCCTAAGGTGGGAAGAATTGTTGAAACGTTTCCAGCTAAGCCTGGGGGTAGTAAACCTTTGAGGCTAACAGTAACTGCAAACGTATGTTACAGACTTCCAAGACTGATAATTGTTGTTAGCCTAAATCCTGCATATTTTCAGTTTATGATTTTATTAAGCTATATGTTTGGTTATCATTTTCCATTTGCAGGTCTAATAAAATTAAGATTTTACAATTAAAAACCAGTCAAAGGGTAGAGTAACATTGTTGAAATTGAATCCATTTTCAGTCCTTAATATTTTGTGTAATCTGAAACAAATAATAGAATTTCAGTCCTACATCATGTGGTATATTGTGAATATAGAAATAGCCTCATGAATATAAAATCATGGAATCCCTGTAAGCTGAGTTCTTCCTGTACTTGTTATAGAAAAAAATAATGTGAGCTAAGGGTGGAGACATGCCCATTAGCTTTGACATTTTTGGTGACTGCAATGAAAGATGCTTCATTAGTGGTGGCAAGGAGAAAGGTGGGTTGCAGAGGGCTGAAGCTGGAAATAGAGGCTAGGGTGTAGAGAGGGTAAGTGAAGATAACTTGCTAGAAACATTTATCTGAAAAGGGGAGAGTTTAGAGTCAGAATACTTTAGGTTTGTTCTTAGGATGTGTTCTTTTCTTCCTTCCCGTTATCCTTCATCACTCTTTGAGGAAAGGGCACAGAGTTAGCCAGATTACTTTCTTACTGGTAGAGAATTTTGAAGACAAAGCTGTTTTTTCTTTTCTTCTTGTTTTTTTTTTTTAATTTAAAGATACCTACTATAGTTTAACTCTGGGAACAGAAATGATAAGGTGGTTAGTTTAAATTCTCGATTTGCCCTAATGTAGACTCACCAGGAAAGAGTTACAATGAGGGCCTTGACTTCCCTACAGTAATAGAATATAACCCAGAATTGTGTAGTTATTTGTCTCTGATCTTAATTATGGGTATTTCTAGCACTAGGTTTCTGCCTTGAATTCCCCACAGCAATGAACTATAACCTGGAATTGTGAACTAAAACCCTTCTCCCCTGAGTTGCTTTCTGTCAGAGTATTTTGTTAAAAAAACAAAAAACAAAACCAGAAGTGATAGAAGGACAGATGATAATCAACCATGCCCAGTATAGTGAGACAGAGAAGTTAAAATTGTTAGACAGAAAGAGAAATTGAAGTCTTCAGCCTTGCTAGAAATGAAGACAAGACAATGGTGGCCAGTCTGGAGGGCAAGTGTAGGGATTTTGGACACTGTTGAAGAGATCCATGTGCTATATAGGAGTCCAAGTAGGATCAAAGTTTGCACTGGGAATGTTAGCATTTAAGATCACAAAGATGGATCATCAAGGACCATGAAAACTCCTGGAGCAGTGGTAGTGAGTGCTGAAGATAAAAGAAAGAGGAACAATATATGAATATGAGACAGAGGTGGGAGAGAGAGGAGGTAGGAAGAGAGAGATATAATTCGAGTGCTGTAATCCTCAGCACATGTGAGGTATGGACCACAAGACAGTGACAACAGTAACTCTTCAGAAAGTGTTCACATTTTTCTTTCTGTCATCTTTTCTGTAGATGGGAAACAGTTGATTGCTGTGCCCTGTGAGGGGCCTTGATTGCCTTGAATGTTGTTAATTTCCTCTTCTGTGCTCTTTTGCTCTGAATAATTCTTATTCCTTTTAATCTGGTCTAAGGCATTCTTTCTTGGCTTTGGATAGAGTAAATTGTATAACAACAACAATAAAAATCAACCGTGATTTTGTATTCCAAATCCATTTCATCTTGTCATCTTGTTTTATCATTAATATAGATGGGAAGAAATTTATTACTTTATTTATGAGGTCTATTAAGTCACATTCCAATGCTGCTTTGCTTTAATTCTAATTTCTTTTAGTCTAGTTCAAGGCTTTCTTTCTTTTTTGCTATTTTTCTATTTATTCCCTGTTTATGAGTATTTTCTGTTTTGAATGAAACTCAGTAAGAGTAGCTGAAATTGTTTTGTTTAGATTGTTTTGGTTTCATATGGTCAATTTCTTTATGTTTGTTCTAAATTGACTTCATATTTCTGGAAAGAGGCATAGATATCTCACAGTTTTATAGTATGGTATCAATAAATAGTTTTATGTATATTTCACTTTATGGTCACCTTATTTTACTCTAAGTTTTACTTCCAGGTGCTGATTTTCTTTCTCTAAGTTTGTTATCCAAGACAATCCATCTTTTGTCATTCTTATATTTTCATATTGTTAAATCAAACATTTTAGACAGTGGTTTTCTGAAATAAAGGGTTTGTTCGGCTCTTACATAGTCCATCCTAAAATCAAAACCTGGGCAATCCTGGAACAAATTATATGAGCTATCAGGAGTGTGGTCTGATATCAGCTGGAAAATGTTCCACTGCATCTTGGAAGCCAGAATATTTTATGAAGGCATGACTTGTCTTTTTTTTCTTTGTTAATTTTGCTTGTGTCTTTTATTCATTTATTAGTATGTGTTTGTGTGTGTATGAGCGCACATGCACACGCACACATTTTGGGCATATATCTTTTTGTTTTGTTTTGTCTTGGTATTATTTGTCTTGTTGCACATTTGTTTTGGCCTTTATTTTTTATTTTAAAAAAATAAGTAGAAGTTGGGTAGGTAAGTGATGAAGGAGAATATGTAATGTTTGAGGTGGGGAAGGGAAAGAATATGATACATATATATTCTATGTAAAAAAAATAAAAAGACACTAAAGTAACATTACACCAATATATGGCTATATCTACCTGGAATCTTGCAAGTGTATATTGGTAGTAGGTAGCATTTTAATTTTTTTGATTGTCTAATTTTTGTACCATAGCCAAAGAACTCTCACATGAAAATTCTCTTGAAACTGTTGATCAACATGAAGTTTCTACATCCCAAGAAAAGGATGGAGACAATAACTTACGAGACCAGATACACCATAGGTCAGTTTTAAACTTTGTGTTCTTTCTATTCTTTCCATTCAAAGATGCTAACAAATGGTGACTTTGGAAAAATAAGTTCTATAAAAAAGACTTACTCACTACCATTGAATCTTTTTTTGTTTGCATTGAGTGAAATATTTATATTGAAATAATTTTTGCATTGAGTGAAATATTTATATGAAAGCTTTTGTAGTAGAACCCACACTTGTTATAGTCTGGGGAAAGAAACCAATCAGAAAATACTTACAAGTTAATCACATGGAATTCAGCAAACACTTAGAAAATGCCAATGAAGATTATGGAATTTCAAAGAGCTGTGAGGCAGACTGGGAAAGTTTGGAGTAGCCCTTCCGTTATACTAAAATGAAGTTACATGGTATTCTTTGAATTGTGTGTAATTTTCCATTGGAAAAGAAAATGTGGGCAAAATTAGGCAATTTCATGAAAGCCTGAGAGATCTAAAAATAAGAAGTGAGACAGGATGTGTAATTTGAACTACATGAAGCTGACTATGCCCTAGGAAGAAAAAAAATGATTCAAGAAAAGTTTTTAGTAAATTAGTCTGTGCCATCTCTCTCTACAAAGGACTTTCACTTTGTATGTCCAAGAAAAAACATTCTGTGGCCTGAATGTGGGTGCTGTGGTACTGTTAAAGGAGTCCTCAAATTCATCCTACCGATAGTGTACATGATACTGTCTTTGGTTTTTAAACAGAGATCAGAACTTACATCTAATGCTTACCGAATGGGTAGCATTTTCAAATCCTTTTCACTCCTACTTCTCAAATTATGAAAATGATCCCACAATGCCATCAGATAAGATCTTTAAATTTAGTATTGCTCCATTACCTATAGATTTCATAAAGTTTCTTTTTTGGGTTGAATTCCTTTGTTAGTCTTCTTCATCATGAATTGTCAAATAAATCACACTAAATGCCATGTTTAATGTTTCTTTGTGCAATCATCTAAATCAGTATCACATATTCATATAAGATTCTTATTTTGCAGAATTCTTGGCTTCTTGGACAACTGGCCATTGCTGGAAGAGTGGTTTACAGAGCCAAAAAATATTTTGACAAAAATAAATGCTGAAATAGATGAAGGGTCTTTATGTCAGAAAGTAAAAGAATTTTTTGCTACTGAAATAGCAAATAAGAAGATCAAAGGTAATTGTACGTATATATATATATATATATATATATATATGTGCATGCATACATTGAACAGCACACATTGTGTCTTCATAATATTCAGCTCCTCCTCCATCTTCTCACAAATCCACCTCCCACTCAGATACCCAACACAACTTTTTGTCATCATTATTTTTTTAACTCAGTGAATTCAGTTAATGCTGTCTGTATATTCTCAGACATGTGATCATCCATTGACGTGGGGTAGACTTACCAGGGGATAGCCCATTTGTATCCAAACCCCCACAATTTAAATCACATTGCTTTAACGTTTTGTTTGTTTCTTTTCATTTATTGAGATCCAAAGATGATGTGGAATTTGCTTTGTAAGCCAAACTGACTTCCAGCTTTCTGTGAGGCTCCTGACACTTGAGATGACAGGCATTTAGTGCCTCTCATGAGTGCTTTCTTCCTATGCACTTCTTACTTTTCTGTTCTAGATCATCTTAATTCATCTTTTATTTTTCCACTTGTATATTTTACTTTGACATTTGACATCTGATCGCTAGCCATTTCTTGCTTTCTAAACACACACACACACACACACACACACACACACTTCATTACACCCATCCCATAACCCTCACCATAGCCATAACTATGAGGCAAAAGAATAAAGAAGAGACCAAAGTATGAATGCTAGGTACAGTAAATATATTTGTTGTGATATTTAAGGCAAATGTAATATGCTGTAATATTTTGCTAATTACAATTTCATAATAGTTTTTTATATTTTTAGTTAATGAAATAGTAGGTATATAGAACCCCTAATGCAGGTTCATTTTTATCATTCTTCTGAAGTTGAAAAGAAATTAGAAGAAAAAGAAGCTGAGAAGAAGGCAGCAGCTTCTGCGGCTGAGGGTCATACCACCAGTCCTCCCCTTCCTTCTGAAGCAGAAAAAGACAAGGAGATACATCTTCATCGTGAGCCATCAAAACATTCTCCTGGGAAAGGAAAGACACCCTCAGGTGACTGACAAACTGATTATAACCCTGTTTGTCAGTTTCTTATTTTCACAGAGAAAAGAATGATGAACTCCAGCGCCAGGCTACTTAGCTAGATTCCGACTTCGGTGACTTCAGTCATGTGAAACAAATACCTTTTTGTAATTTTAATGTCTGTGGTGTTAGGGACACTGCCAGGTCCCTGACAGGCAGAGTACATGCTCTACCACTGAGCTACATTCTCCTTCAGGAAAAGCCTTTCTACGAGCAAAACTGTTTGTTTAGAAAGGCGAATGTCTCACCTCTTCCACAGGGAATGTGGGTCACCCCACTCACGCTAGCTACTGAGCACTTAAGTGGGGCAGGAAGAGAAAGGCTGTAGAGCAACAGGAAGTGCTCTAGCTCAGCACGAGGAAACAGCTGTCTGCTGAGTTACAGAACTGCATTTTTGTAAAAGGTGAGAACATTTGGAAAAAAATGGTAATCAGTACAGTCAGGATATTCTTTTTTTCTTTTTTCTTCTTTTGTTTGTTTGTTTGTTTTGAGATGGGAATTTTTTTTTGTGTATCTTTGGAGCTTGTCCTCGAACTCACAGAGATCTGCCTGTCTCTACCTGGAATTAAAGGTATACACCACCACATCCAGCCAGACAGGATATTCTCATATCCCTACAAACAATGTTAGACACCTGAATTTGTGTATAGCCAGAGATATTTGAAAGGTGATTATAGAAAGGCTACTGGTAGAACCAACAAGGTATCTCAGTGGGTAAGGTCACCTCAATTGCATTCCCAAGATGCGTGTAGTGGAAATAAAGAACCAGGTCTCAGAAGTTAATATACACATGCTTATCATGGTACACACACAGAGAGAGAGACACACACAGACACATACACACACATGCACACGTGCACATGCTTATCTCACACCCCACTAAACTTAGATATTCGTAGGAAAAGAGCCTTATAGAAATTACATTTTAGATTAAGTAGTTTGTTCTAGATTCTTAGCCACTGGGTCTGTAAATTTAACATTAAATGACAAAATGAGCAGGACAAAATTTATGTGTTTATAATTGTCCTAGTTTATTTGTATGAAACCAATGTCAGTTTGTCATGTGACATGGCTTCAAAAGCGGTTAACTGTTCAGTTGTCTAGCTCAGGGCTTATCCTTGGTGTGTCATAACTGTTTTTAACAACAACATTATCACTGTATGGAGATTTGATATAAATCTGAAATTCTTTACAAAAATAATTTAATCATTGTAAACAAAAATTTTGAGACAAAGGTACAAATTTTGTTTCAAATGATTGAAGTCATTTTAAGCGACACAAATAATGATATTTTAAAGACCATTTTGCCTAAACATATCGGTTTAACTAAATGCAAGATATGTAAGTATTAAAAATGCTTTTAGCATAAGACAGTGAAATATAAGGCCACATATAAATACACACACACTATAATTAAAATTAGAAACTTTAACTTAAATGTTTAGAAGAAAACTTCAACCCTTTACAATGTGATTTACTGAGAAGGTATTTTCTCATGTGCTGGAGAACTCTCCACCATGGTCTTTTGAGTTTTCTTATCATCAGAACATTGGTGTAAAACTCTGCCTTCCCTGGTACCAATCTCTGACCTTTCTGATTCTGACACAGTCTAGTAGTTAACTTTAATATTAAGTTTCTGGAGGATTTATTTTCTATTTTAAGGTTGTAATCTTGACAAGTGTACACTGGAGGAATAATAAATCTGTTTTGGCTTCACTGAATAATTGTACCTGTCTTTTTTTTTCCATCAAGGGCAAGACTAGTCCCTTATCTTATAAAAGTACATAAAAAGTATATAAATCATTTCCACTTCCTGATTCCATTCACGCACAAAGCAATTTCTTTACTTTTTCAAGGAAAAAGTTACCATGAAAAGAAAATAATTATTTTTTAAACACCCAAAACACCAGCATGAAAATTGGGTAGAGGAGGTACAGTCCACTTCATCCTAGCAGATTTGGTCCAAGTACAATTCTAACCACAGATAACCATTTCATACCTGCTACAACTGTCCTTAGGATTCAACTAAAAAACTTCCACATTTGCCCCCCCATTAAAGGTCTGTGATGAAATCTATCATCAAATATTGGTATTTAGCTTAGAATTAAAGTTCCCAATACAAAATAATAATATCCATGCTACTATCTACCAGTAGTATTTAGGATGAGCATGGTATTGCAAACCTATAACCCCAGGATTTGCTAAGATACAAGGAAAATGAGGTGTTTGAGGCTAGTCTTGGCTATACAGTCAGTCTAAGGGCAGCCTGAGATGCATAACACACACACACACACACACACACACACACACACACACACACACACACACACTGAGATATCAGAACATATTTTAGAATTAACCTTTAAAATGGAAAAGAGTATGTTACTTCTAACAGAAAAAGTTTTCCACAGAACTTTATAAAGCCAGTGTCTTATTTGGTTTGTCTCTGTCATCTTATACTAACAGACAGAATTAATTATATATTTGGATACCCATAATATTTTTATAATTTTTTTTCTAATTATTAATCTTATTTCTTTAAAACAATTTTGATCCAAACATGTACATTCTATGAGATGCATTATCAGGCATATGTATGTTTACAAAAGTCCTTTTAGGTAAACATGTTTCAAGAGTAAAACTCTATGTCATTTACTTGTTTATTTCTATGGTATTTTGGCTGTCAGAGAGGAAACATTCAAATGAAACTAACATGCATTTACAAAATATTTAACTATCACTCTAAAAACGCACAAAATGGATAACATGAGCTCTCTACATCATAATAATTTAAAGCCATACTTGCTCACTGAAGAAAGTACATATTTGAAAATTAAGAGACAGAAATGTGTGAGCATTTTGGTAACTAATGCAGCATAGAGTCATGAGTTTGAGTTTTAAAGGACTGAATCCTTTTCTACTATTTGGGAGACATAGTACTGACCTCCAGATTGTCCATTTCCCAGTTTCCCTCCTTCTGAAATAATCTTTTAAACTAGGTTCTAGGGAATGTAAGATAAATATGCCCAAGTTATTCTTTGCAGTATTAATTAGAGTCAATGAGATTGGAAATACATAAGTCACTAGGTGGCCAACAGGAGATTAAAGATATATCATATCAAAACAATGTTATTGAAATCTTCCTCAAAGTGTTTCATTTTATTAGTGACCTAGCTTTCATATTTTTCACATTTTATTATTATTTATTAGTATTATTTATTACTTTATTATGCTGCGTGCATATGCATGGTATACAAGATGTGGAACCTGGAGTCAGTTCTCTCTCTCTCTCTCTCTCTCTCTCTCTCTCTCTCTCTCTCTCTCTGCCTTTCTATGGATTCTCAGTGTTGAATTCAGATTTTCAAAGTTGCATCATTAGGGGGCAAGCACCTTTATTTGCTGAGTCACCTTGTATTGGGGGAACATAGTCCTATTGAATGTAGGTCATTTTGTTTGATTAAATTTAAATAAATGTGTGCTTCAAATGGGTTTGCAATTTACCTTAAAAATCCCCCATAATCCCATTATAAATTATGAACAAGCCCATCACTAAATATCAATGTTAAAGCTAAGATTAAACTTCTTAACATGACAACATATAATATAATTGTGAACATTATCGCTCAATAAAAGTAAATGTAGAGTTGGTCTTCAGATTGATTTCAATTCAAAGGAAAAAAATGATCCATTTGATGCAGTTCACAAATATAGTTGATTGCTTAAAGATTTAGAAGCCTGAGCTATTGAAGTAAGTCACCAATGATATTTTTTGTGTTGAATTTTGTTTAGAACTCCAGCATGGTAAGCAAGACTCTCAACATGAAGTAAAAGGAAAGAAAGGTGAGACTGTATTCAAAGGAAAAATAGCACAAATAATGTTAGGTATTGTTACATATGCTCCTAAATTTCTAAGTATCTCAGTGAAAAGAGTCACAAGGAACAGCAGTACATCCTGAGAATATTTCCTTGGGGCATTCCAAAATTGTTAGCTCATTCCAAAGAAATCAGCTTCAGACAATGTGCAGCCTAGTGCTCACCCAAGGCTATGCTGAGAAAAGTGATACTTTCAAGAGATAATGAAGTGATTGCCGATAGGTGGAGTGTCCGTTCATCATAGGTATTACAGGTGTTAGCTAGGAGCTAAGCTTTGTTCCCAGGAAGGCACTGCTGCACCTTCGTTGGCCTCTCAGTATATTGTATTCATTAACAAGCACTTTGGTACAAAGTCCCCATATTTCTTTCTAACACAACAGAATAGGCATGGAGCTAAAACTTTACATTGTACCAATAATGACTAGCTATTACATTTTCTAAAATGTAAGTATGTCATTTTCTCACCCAATAGCTCATGTATGAGACTCTAAGCAAAAAATTTCATTTGAATCGAGGAGTTGGAAAGTTGCCTTCTAGTGAGTGAGTAGTTATATAATGAGTTGTAGTCGGAGACTGCTCATTCATTGCCTGGCCACCCAGACCCAAATAATCACACAGAAACTATATTAATTATAAGACTGCTTGGCCAATAGCTTAGGCATATTCTTGGCTAACTCTTACATCTTAAATTAACCCATTTCTATTAATCTGTATATTACTATAAGGCTGTGGCCTACCACTAAGTTTCCAGCATTCTGGCATCTTTCTCCTTCAGTAGCTACATTGCGTCTCTCTGACTCTGCCTACTCTCTCTATATATCTCTGTTCAGATTTCATGCCTGGCTTTATTCTGTCCTGTCATAGACTGAAGCAGTTTCTTTTTTAACCAATGGTAATAAAACATATTCACAGCAAACTGAGGGTAATAACATCTATTAATTGTGATGTATGGAAACACATATGAGCTATATGTATGGTTATTTATGCTGACACAAACATTCTTTTATAACATTACAGTCAAAGACAATCTCATCATGATTATGTCATACTGTAGAATTATGTAACAAGAGATAGTTAGTGAATCAACACTGACTTTAGTGAATCAACAACATCTTTATTTGAAATTCTAACTCTGTAATCTATACTCAGCTCTTCATTGCTTACCAACGAAGCAATTTCCGATTTTGTATTACTTATCTCTTGTTTTTTAACTCTTACAAAACTAAATACAAATGAAGAATTATTATATGCCCATCAGAAAAAGATATTAAGTTCATATGGACATATTTCACTCCAAATCACAAATTATATCTAATTGTATGTAAACTCTAAGAGTGCCCTTAATTGGAAACAAAGACACCAAACAAATCATAAGCAACCATGCAAGTTCAACAGAAAACTATATGCATTCACCAGCTCAGTTTAATTAAAGGATTTCAGATTTGTTTTTTAGCTTTTGGTTTTCTAGCTTGTGAGGTTAAACGATATCTTAAAAGGTGAATTTTAGGGCCTAGTGAGATTGTTCCTCTTACAGAGGGCCAGATTCTTTTCCCAGCATCCTAATGAAGGGTCACAATCATCTCTAACTCCAGTTTCCGGAGTTCTGATGTCCTTTTCTGACCTCCACAAAAATGTGGTGCACTCACATACATGCAGACTAAATACTCAAATGTTAAACAAATGGAATAATTTTAAAGGTGAACTTTAAATCAGATTTAGAAGTCCTCTTACAATGGTGTATAAATGCTATCATTTTGGTGTTTTTAACAATGTTTACCTCACAGGAAAGAGGTGTTACACAGAAAAACCCTATCTTGAAAAAAACAACAAACATACAAAGAAAACAATATTTACTTTATATAAGAAGTCATACTATTTTACTTCTTAATATTTGAAAATAATAGCATTGACACTGGACACAATTTTTTAAGCTCACAGGCCATTGTATCACAGTTATATGTAATGCCTCTTTCACAAGCCATGACACCATTTCTTTTCTTTTTACAAACTCATTATTCCTTACTGGTAACACCATTGACTCATTCTTATTCTCTGAGTATTGGATCAGTCTTTACTGTTTTCCCCTTAAACTCTTAAATGTTCAAATCTTATGGTGATCTTAAAATATTTATTTTTAAACATTTTTATATTGTCTGAAAATTTTACACATGTCCATACAATTCTTAGAATATGTTCTATGTGTTGGTTTTTTGGTGTAGATGTACAGGAGTTTGATCACTTACCAGGTTCTAAGCACAATTATACTAAAGGTGGGTTTCATAAATTATCCCAAACGATCAGTCTTTTTGCTTTTTAGTTACATATATCTAATTTCCTGATAAGGAACAATACAAACCCTAATAATCTGAACAGAGATCAAATTCCTCCACAACTTGGCCAATGATCCTTCTCAGTACAGTGCTGGTGTGTGCTAAGTCTCTCACTCTTCACCTAACACTGGGGCCTTCTCTCTGGTTGTGTTGCTTCAATCTGCTCCCACTCTGCTAACATGTTCATCTCATCTGAGCAGACTGGCTTCTCAACTTTGGCAGCTGTGCTTAGCAGCCCAGGCAGCCATAAATACTACGTATCTGTTAGCCAAACATGGTTAAACTTAAAAATATGAAGGTAATCATGTTAACCATTATTTTGACTTCAACTTGTAAAGATATTAATTAAACCAGGTTGCCATGGGAACATTTTAAGATTGAAAAGTAGCAAATGATGATGATGATAACGTTTTGATTCAAAATATATAAATTAGACTTTCTATGTTTACTTCCTCCCAACAAATGCTCTCTCCCAATTCTCTCCTCTCCCTGAGAAATAATTTAATTAGAAGATGTTCAGATCTTTTTAATGTTCTCTTCTCATCCATCAGTACAGTTTATTCATATTCTACAACTACTTATTTGCATTTTTGGTTTTAAGGTTTGCTTTAAACTTCTGACTTTCAATTGCTCAGCTCTTTACTAACTCACCGCTATTTGTGGTTTTGTTACTTAGATATTACTCTGTCATTTCATATTTTCCAAAGCCTTTACTTATCACCCTGCCTGAAAATTGAAATTTTCTCTGTGACTTGTTTTCATTTATAATCATCTTGGTTCAATGGATATCTTCCTGACCCTATCAAGTTATCATTATTAAATAAAACTTTCCTAAAATTGATGTGTATGGTGTACTAAACAGGAGTTTTTCTCCAAACCTTTATCCAAGAGGAATGGCACAGCAAGGACTTGATGATGTCATTGTGAAACCTGGAGACACCAAATAGTGTTCCTCATTAGATTTAAATACTTTTCACTCATTGAGGTGTGGACACATTTTCTTCCCATTAGAATTCTCCTCTCAGGATTTTCATTGATAAATATTAGATCCATTCATCCAAAAAAATATTCCATCTCTCCTAATTTTCACTAAATGATCAAAATATTTTTTTAAAATAAGGGGTAAAAGCTTATTCTAGTCCTCAATTTATAAATTCACAGTTTTTCTTTTTGGAAATTCTATCACAGCTCAGAATGAATGACAAAGAATCATACAGAAGATACACCAAATTATTATGAACATTTTTAGCTAGTTTGCAGGTGTATGAATGACTAAAGGATATTAGTTTAATTATATATGGAAAAATCACCTGAACTACCCAAAACTCATAATTTATAATACTTCTCTACTTATAAAATATGGCTTTTAATTAGCATAAAATTAAAATAATCTAAAGAGCAACACGAAATTATAATAATCAGAATAATGTATTTGGGAGAAAGAAAGTGCTCCCCATTTATATTCAACATTATAGAACTACATGCACAATTTTTAATAATTAATCTGAAGAGAGGTGGAATTTAGCCAGAGTGATCTTCTAAAGAAAACAAATATTGATCCTTTCACTGTGTGCCTGTGCCCACAATATAGGGATACCATGTAACTGATCTGTGCTGCCCTCTTAATTTGGAAAAGAAATATATTTCCTACTCAGATCCTAAATTAGGACATAAACTACTTCCTTTCCCCTTCTCTCCCTTCTCCTCTGCCATTCCCTTACTCTCACATTTTTGCTTCTGTTTCTACTCCCTCAGTACCTCCTTTCCTTTCTTTTTTGTTTTTCTAGGCTTAAATTTAAAGCTGATTGTAGCAAGAAATATCTTTTTATTTTTCAGAAATCCTTTCAACTTAGAGAAATATGAAAAGGTTTAGGGGCATCGGTGGCCTCTTGTTTCATCTGTCTCATTTATGGCCTTACCTTCTCAGGATAACCCTTCCATATGATCCTTCTCTATCTCTGCTCTGGGTCCCAAGGGACACAAACAAGCCCCATATATTTGTAGGCACTATTTCTTTCATTTGGCATGAAGAATTTAATTGCCAGGTTTTACAACAGGAAATTAAACACACTTTTTGGTAAAGTCTAAATTTTATAAGAGCTACACATGAATTAGAGAAGCAAGACATGAGTGAAATTAAAATACTGAAAGCTAAAATAGCCAGACAGATTCCAGGTATTGGATTCCTTTAACTAAAAAAAAGGAAGTCAGGACCGTGAGGGACTGGCCCACCAACAGAGACAGTGTGCTTGATCTATTGGGAGCTCATCAAATCCAGCTGGACCAGGACTGAATGAGCATATGACCTAACTGGACTCTATGAATGTGACTGCCAGTGGGGACTGACTGAGAAGCCAATGATAATGGCACTGAGACCTATCTCTTCTGCATGTATTGGCTTTTTGGGAACTTATTCTATATGAATGCACATCTTCTTAGACCAAGATGGAGGGGGGAAAGCCTTGGGCTTCTCATAGGGCAGGGTATCCTGCCCCATCTTAATGAAGCAGGGGGAGGGCAGTGGGGTAGGAGGGGAGTGGGAGGGCCAGGAATAAGGGGAGTAAATGTAAATTTTTCTTTTAACAATAATAAAAAAAAAACCTCATGAGTAGTAGTGTATCCATAAATGCAGGGACCATGGCCAATGAGGCATTTATTTTACTATGGCTTTTAGCTGAAAAACTGCCTAAAGAAGCTAAAAGAGTAGTCTATGAGAATGGCCTGAATCCCATAACAATCATAGACTTTGACATCCTCAGAAACCTATCTTGTTCACCTATGTGTAATGGAATAATTTAATATGCATGTTTAAGTTTCTCCTAAAGGAAAAACACCAGGAGGCAAAACACCAGTAAAGAAGTCACCTGCTGGCTCTGCAGAAACATCACCCACACCAACAGCACCACCTAAGCCAGGATCAGAAGAATGGGTCTATGTGACAGAGCCTATACCTGAGGTATGGCACCTTCTCATCAAAATAATAGGATAATTTATCCTATATATATCAAGTTTGCCATATTTACAACATCTAACACTCCTTCTGGAGTCAGGATTGTGTATAAATTTATCAAAACACTGAGAGAAGCCTGGAGTTGCAGCTCACTGACGAATGCACAAAACTCTAGATTCCATCTCCAGTATCAAAGTGGGGGAGAGAAAGAGTGATATGTTTTCTAGAGGCATGTTAGCGAACTGCGTTTCAATTTTGCCCATGGATTTGAGTCTCTGGGTCACAGTCTGACACTGCTCTTTATCCTTGAAATCAGGAGAACAAACAGCTTCTGTTAGTAGCAATTTTCTCCCCAAGGACAGCTTTTTAGACCTGGAAGAAACATATAAACCAACTAAACCATAAAACAGCTACCCGGCCCGGGAGCTTGTGATAAGTATGCTAGACAGAGACTTGTGCATGGGACCAAGCAGTTGTTATCTGGGCCTTGTGCTTCATAGGATAAATCAATCAGCTTGGGAATATCACACACTTTTTTTTTCTAATAAAAGACAAAATGATGTTTACAAGAAGCAGTTCTGTCTTTTTAGTCTGGTCCACAGTGGTCTCTTACACTGATAAACTCAGCAAGGTCCATCTGTACCTTTCATTTGAGAGTCATGCATTCACTGCAGGAGTTGAATTGTAATTGTTACTAAATCCTGCTAGGGATGTTTAATCCCACACATTAGGCTGCAAGTTGGTTGGGGAGGGGGTATGTAGCATAGCTCACTGTATTCGAGGAACCAGACATAGTCAACAGTATATGACAGATTCTTGATAGATTTCTAAAAAAAAGGATTAACTAGTATTATAGGTAAATTTGGAAAATATTTAAAGATGAAACATTTAAATGGTACAATAATATATGCATGCATATATGTATGTATGTTTGTATATAGGTATGTATGCATACTCATATATAATGGGTATCACTCAGTCAAGAAGAAACTACTTTAAATACACACAGAGAAACAGGGAGAGAGAACCCACATCCACTTTCAAAATGTTCTGAGTTTGTGAAAGAAACAGAACAGAAGGTGTTTGAGAGAATAAAATATAGTCATTATTGGGTATTGGGTGGGGAGTGATGAACAAAAATACACAAATCTTATACTTTGGGATCACTCAAGAGAAATAACAGTGTATAGGACAAAACTAAAATAAAAGTGATTAATATTGAGACAGGATACAAGCTCACATACATAAATCTTGGGATGGACTCTTGTAGGAAGCAGATGAATCTCAAGAAAAGAAACTGGAAGAGTGTTCACAAGTCTATCATTAATACATCATACAAAGATGAAACGAAATGTAATAAATCAATTCTTTCATTCATTCAATAATTTTTGTGGACTTTACAGGTCCAATATACCATGTAATATAATAGAGAAAATCCATAGAGTGCTGATCAAGAAAATTCCTGCCTCAGCGGGGCAGGTATTCTAGAATAAAGCACAGACAACGTAATTTATGTTGCCAATGTTATAACACCTGAGTTCAGGATGATAACTTAGGAAACGGCTTGGGTCAAAGGAGGATTTCTGGAAGAAATAATGTCTGTGCTGAGACAAGCAGATTATTTGGAACAGGAATTATCTTCTGGAGACAGATAAGGACTAAGACACTTCACAAGGTGTGCTCCGGGTACTTGCAACTGGTACTTGATCTTGATGGTTAGTGTTCTTTTGACTCAGCTAGTCACAAGAATTTTCATTTTTGAGCACTGATTTCAATGTTTACTGTTGAACAGGAACTGCCTTCATTTTTACTCCCTTACTGGGAACTAATAGAGAATTCCTACATAGAGCACATCAAAACAGTACTTCGATATCTTAGAGAAAACCAGCACACTATCCTTTCTTATTTACATGATACTAGGTAAGTAAAGTCCCCAAGGTCAGAATTTTGTCATGATTAGGTAGGATAAAGATAAATCTCATTCTCTTCCTTACTTACAGAACCAATTTCCAGGAATTTCTCAGGCGTCCAGATCACAAGCAAGATTTTGTATCTCAGTGGCAGGCTGATTTCAACTCTCTTCCTGAAGACCTGTGGGAAGATGAAGAAACAAAGGCCGAACTACACCAACGAGTGAACGTAAGGACTGCTGTGACCTTCTGCGCCAGGGTCACTTCCTCATCTGTACACCCCCACTTCATCCCATTTCTGTGTTCAGGGATGGAAGCCTCAGAAATATAACAATTTGAACTCTGATCCAGTCATTAGTAACTTCACAAAGGACTGGTATAACATGAGGGCTTGGCTGTTGGAGTTTCTGTCCTGCCCGGTACCCCACAGCTGGCAAGCCCCAAAGAAAATCACACAGAGATCTCCATAAGATTATAAACTCATTGGCCCATTAGCTCAGGCTTCTTACTAGCTCTTATAACTTATATTAACCCATTGTTCTTATCTATGTTAGCCACATGGCTCGGTACCTTTCTCATCGGGGTAGCTTACATCCTGCTTCTTAGATGGTCTGCGCATGAATGCCAATGGAGCTTCCTGCTTCCCAGAATTCTCCTGTTCTCACATCTACTTCCTGTCTGGTTTTCAGCCTGTACTTCCTGCCTGGCCAATCAGCATTTATTTAAAACATGATTAACAGAATACAGAATTGTCCCCCACCAGACTGGCTGTTCTTCCTTTTGGGTTCAGGATACATGCATGGCACCCTTCTTAGAAGAGCTTAGAGGAGCTGACATCAGCAGTGCAGGAGCATTCCTGGCATCTGCTTTGTATACTCTCTTCATTTCTGTTGGTCCACCTACCTGTGGCCTACCTCATGGAATTACATGCACATCCTGAATTCAGTTACATAGCCTAATATCAAGAAAGAGAACTAGGGCAACCATACTTGCCTCTTTTGACTAGATCCTTTGAGGTCTGGTGATATATTATACATATATTTACATCTCCATCAAGTGTTGTACTTAAAAGTTGGAAGGCAGGTTCATTTTTGTACATGTGAGAGAGTTTCTGAGTCTAGTTTATTACCTTGATGTTTTAGGGAATGGCTTCTGGCACACAAGAAGCCCCATTCAGTTTCATAGCCTTCATCTTCCATATATAAATTGACAATTTTCCCTTATATCATCAGAAGGATACTTTGAAACTCTCTTATGTGTTTATTACTAAGAGTCAAATATTAGTGTGATCTTGTTGTGTGACACTATTCCTTAGGAAATATATCTGGATAGGGAATCCAGTACAGAAGTAAGGATGTCACCACAGTTCAGCTTGGCAAACTAATGAGTTTACTGTGGTTAATTAAAGGAGTATTGGTAAGGGGTTACTTACAGGAGGATAAATGACCCAAAGCTTATTGGATTGAAACCTTACATAGCATGGGTTTACAAAACCTGGGAACTTGGAGCTCACCGCATGTCTTTGCAAGCAGCTTGACAGGTTGGGGAGTGTCTCTTGCAGGTGGCTCAACCACTCTCTGCTTCTTCTAGGCAGTGTGACTTGTCTGAGCCTCCTTTAGGCAGCATGGATAATCTGCCTGTTCCAAGTTGGGAGTGGCTTTCAATAGTCCTTAGTGTTTATATAAACTTGAGGATAAAGTAGTCCAATATATCTGGACAGTTTCAAGGACTTCTCTTAAAAATGTTTATTATTCATTGAGGATTTCATACAACATATTTTGACCATATTCACCTCAACTCCTCTCATTAACTGCATCAAGATTTAGCCCTTCTACCCCACCCCAACTCTCCTAACTTATCTGCTCTTATTAAGTTCAATTTGTATTGTCTATATGCTTCAGGGTATGGACCATCACTGGAGCATGGGCAAACAATCAGAAACCACACCCCTAAAGAAAACAGACTCTCCTTCCTCCAGAAGCCATCAACTGTCCATAGACACTCAGGTTGGGATAGGAGCTCATGAATCCCCACTCGATTTTGATTGGCTTGGTCTTGTGTAGGGATTATGCAGCCAACCACAACTGCTGTGAGCTTTTGAGTACAGAAGTTCTGTCATGTCCAGAAAACACTAATTTGTTTCAGTACTCCTTGAACCCTGGCTCTTAGAGTTTTTCTAAAACCTCTACTGCAATAGTCCCTAAGCTATTGGATAGGGCTGTGATATAGATGTCCCATTTGTGATTGAGTACCCCCAAAATTCACTTATTCTCTGTACTTTGTCCATTTATGAGTTTCTGTGTTAGCCACTAGCCACTGCACAAGAGATTTTTTTTTTAGGAGATCTAAAAACTGTACAGATCTATGGGTAGAAAGATATGAATTTAGAGAGTTTTTTGATACTATGTCCATTAAGTAAAATGATAGTAGAAGGTTCACCCCTGTGACCTCTGACTCCCTAACTGTGGTATTCTTACAGTACCAGGCTTTTGTTTCGCCTGTAGTATGGGCTTTAATTCCAATCAAAAAGCAGTTGGTCACCTCATAATATTTGTTACACTATTATACCATATGTATTTCTTTCCATACCAAGTGTTAATATAGCTCATGGAGTTCACAGCTGGATAAAGTGATTGATGTAATTTGTTTCCTCCAATGATCTGCATAGCATATTTTAGCACTACAAGAGCTAGCTTGAACAGAGAATTCTTCCTTGTCAATAATGACTTAATTTCTCTAGGTCCTATGACTAACAAAGGGGGTGTCTTCAGCAGTAGTGTTCTACTGTTCCATGATAGGCATCTAACAGCAGAAAAAATAGCCTGTATTGTTTAAGGGGGAGCTCTGGAACGCTTAAGTGTGAGGGACTTCTTGAAGCTTCTGAGTTGTTTACTTTCTGAATCTTAATGAGCCTTCTTTTAGAATTTCCTGACACTCAAATACCGAGTTCCTCTACAAGACGGAATATTCTGTGCCCCGTAAGAATATCTTGAGTGAATTAGTTTGTTTGAGGCAAGATCTCACTATATAGTTTTAAATGGTCTAAAGCCCACTGTGTAGACCAGACTAACTTCAAACTCACGTAGATCCATCTGACTTTACCTACCAAGTGCTGCTGCAATTATTGATATGTGTGTAACACACGACCTAGAATATCCTGGGTCTTAACCAGCTTCCTTCCAAGATCAAATATATCAACTTGAAGAAAATTTCTATGCAAGATATCTCTATATTCATTTGTTTTTTTTTGTTTTGTTTTGTTTTTCGAGACAGGGTTTCTCTGTAGCTTTGGAGCCTGTCCTGGAACTAGCTCTTGTAGACCAGGCTGGTCTCGAACTCACAGAGATCTGCCTGCCTCTGCCTCCCGAGTGCTGGGATTAAAGGCGTGCACCACCACTGCCCGGCTCTCTATATTCACTTGTGTAACAAATATATTGCCAAACTACTCCAGTGTCCATCATTTGTTCAGAAAATATTAAAGCATTTATAATGTCCACAGGGCTAGGGTTTAACAGGTGAACACAAAAGTCTATAATTCCAAAATATTTCCATGCTCATAACCAGGAGACAGAATAGTCAAAAACCAATAATCATAAGAAGACTGTATTATGTTTGTTTGTTTTATAAATCTATGATGACATCAAGGAAACAGGCAAGAGCTTAAAGCATCTTTGTAATGATTTTGCTTGCAGATGTGGAAATCCTGCTAAGAGACATTTGAACAGACTGAGGGATGAAATACTGTAGTGAACCACATGCTTATGTGGAGGAAGGTTTATCTGTCAGAGAGAGTAACAAAGGTAGAGAGACCAGGAGTCTTGATGTGTGTGAAGGCTATCAGGGAGCAGAAAGCAAATATAGACAAGACAGCTACTGATAAGGTCAGAAAAATTGTGTGAGACCATACTATCTAAGGAAACCTTGATTTATGGGTTTAAAAGCTCATGTAGAGAAGTGATAGCTCAGGAAGACCAGAAACCAATCTCTCACAAAATGACAAGGAAGCCAGATGGCCTAGATAATAGGGAGGTGCCAAAGGCTTTAACCTAAGAGGTATTCATCTGTCTCTTATTCTTAAACACTCCACAAAATCAGGCATCTAAGCTGGGTAGTGGAGGTGCATGCCTTTAATCCCAGCACTCAGAAGACAAAGGCAGGCAGAACTCTGTGAGTTTCAGGCTAGCCTGGTTCCAGGACAAAAGTAAGTTCCATGATAGCCAGAGCTACACAGAGAAAGCCTTTCTCAAGGGGAAAAATAATCATGCCTGTGACTGAATCCTACAATTGCTTTCTGTTTTTAAGTCTTACACACCATTCATGAATCCAGTTTAAAAGTAGCTCTCCTGTATTGCTCTTTCTCATAGTAGATGGTTGTGGGCAGAGAACAGGGAAATTTAGTAGTTTGAGTATGTCATTTGCTCCTTTTATTCATTTTCTAAATCCAATGTGTCATACTTTTATAGATGAGCAAGCTCATAGTAGAAGTTATAAAAATACATAATCTCTGTCAATAGTAGCTACTGCTATTACTTAGGTGTATACAATATATTGACCATTCCTAATTAGTTTCAAGACATGATACCTCAGTATACATATTGCTTTACACCATTTTTCATTCATCAATACATGTTTTATTAATGAACAAAAATTCATCTATAGTATTTTTAAGACTAAAGTGCATGAGTAGTGAACATTATTATAATTTGTTAAAGATGTCTCCAACATTAATCATATTTCATTAAAAATTTTGTTACACACCAAAGTTTATGATAAAATTATGTGCCAATTTTTAATATAAAATTATGCCATAAAATTTTAACCAGCTACATATATACTTGTAGGAAGGAGCACAGGCCCCTTGTCCAATCCTACACGGCTAGCTTACACCTGAAATAATCACACAGAAATTGTATTAATTAAATTATTGCCTGGCCCATTAGTTCTAACCTCTTATTGGCTAACTCTTACATATTCGTTTAACCCATCTCCATTAATGTGTATCGCCACTTGACTGTGGCTTACTGGCATGAGTCTAATCAGTGTCAGTCTCAGGCAGGAGAAACATGCCATCAGCCACATTACCCTTCACCCCAGCATTCTGCTCTCTTTTCCCTGCCTATCTAAGTTTTGGCCTATCAAAAGGCCAAGGCAGTTTCTTTATTTAGCCAATGAATGCAACACAAATGCAAAAGGACCTCCTACACCATATACTGACAACACAATTAATAATAAACAACTTTCTTGAGCTAATTTTTAAGAACATAAAATGCTAAAATATTGTGTAAAATTTTGTGATTATATTTGTTATTTGTGAGACATATTGAGAATGCCTATTTTCACTTTAGTTTAAAAATTAACAGTAGAGTTCAATTTTGCTTGAAGCAATAGGTTATGTGAACACATCTTTATTAATTCTACCTTTTATTTAAATTTTTGTCAACTTAGCAGGTAAAATATGCATTTTTTTAAGATTTGTATTTTTTCTTTTTACATTTGAAGTTAGCCTTTCTTTCCTGGTTAATGGCCATTTGTTTTCTTTCTTCTTGATCCTGATTCTGATTCTTACTTACTTTTCTGCTGAAATCTGCTCTTTTTCTTATCGATTAGTTTGTCTTCTTTATATATTATGAATAAATACCACGTATGATAATGTATTATGAACATATTCCCATTTTGATGTCTTCTTATTTGAAGTGAGTTTTTTTGTTTTTGTTTTTGTTTTTTTCTGGTTTTTTGAGACAGGGTTTCTCTGTGGCTTTGGAGCCTGTGCTGGAACTAGCTCTTATAGACCAGGCTGGTCTCGAACTCACAAAGATCCGCCTGCCTCTGCCTCCTGAGTGCTGGGATTAAAGGTGTGTGCCACCACCACCCGGCTCTGAAGTGAGTTTTTAATGCAGAAAGTTTTTAGCGTTTATGTAAATAAATATAGACATTTTCATGATAGTGTCGTCAATGGCCAATTTAGAAATATTCCTCCCTTGCATTAACAGTGACTTAACCTTTATTTTACTATTTTTTTTACAGCTTCACCTCTTACTTTTAAATATCTAAAATAAATGACTATAATAGGGATCTCATTTAATTGTTTACAGAAAACAAGACAAATATTTTAGTATGACTCTCAAAGATGTCAGTATTGGGTTATATATAATACACATGTGTATATTTATTATATACACACGCACACACACACACACACACACCAACATACGTATATACTATGTGTGTGAGAAAGCGAGAGCTTATTTACTTTGATTTTGTCTATATACATGAGAAGATATATAAAAATGTAATTTTTTCAAAAAGAATATAGAAACTAAACTTGAGAAAAGAAGAAATGAATTAATGCTAATAAAACGTATAGGTTTACTATTGGCAAACAAGAAAAGTAAGCATTAAAATCAAAATACCAACCCAGAGCATAGGCAAAAACACTTCTGACAAGCATGGCAAAGAGGAAACAACACATGCTATTTTGAGTAAACTTTTTAATTAGGATATATTCATGGATTCCAGGAGCCACATATGGTTTCTGCTTGAAAGGGTCAGTATGTTTGGACTTAAGAAACCTCATTAAAAATACTGTAAGACTTTTAAACAGTAGATCTGTCGCAGGAGTACACAGTAGAGAAAATGGTGAAGCCCAAAGAAAACGTGACTTCCTTCAGTGCCTATGAATAGTTAAAGCTAGGTTTGAGATAAGACTAATGGGCAGCCATTTTTTCTCTTTTGGTCTTTCAAGACAGGGTTCCTCTGTGTAACCCTGGCTGACTGTGGAACTATAGAGAGCAGGCTAGCCTCAAATTCAAATCTGGCTTCCTCTGCCTCCCAAGTGCTTGGATTAAAGGTGTGTGGCACCACACATAGCTTCACATCCAGTTTTGAAAAGTGGTAATGGTAATGTTGGTTGAAATACGAGCTCTATCCTTCCATAATTTTGTATTTCATACATAAATGATCTTGAAAAACATGAAACTTTAAAACTAAGATGTTTGTATCCCTCTTCCTTGCATCAGTTTCTGACACATTGATTGTATAATGCAGCGACAGTCATTTCTAAGTACTGAGTATGCACTAGTTGCTGTCACTGTTTAATTTTATCCACACATCAATGATTCTAGGTATTCAACAGTAACTATCACTTGTTATCAGTAAAAAATACGGCAAAGAGATTAGTGTTTAAGGTGGCAGGAGGGATATACATATGTCCAAGCATCCAAACTCCCTATTGAACTGTTTCTCCAGGGACGTATTATTAGACATATGAAGACATAATGATAAGGGTTATCTGCCTAGAAACAATATAACAACCACTACAGCCTCTACAGCACTTTCTATCTTTAATTCTTCTTTTATGCAGTGTCAATTCTGATGCATAACATAGTGGCACACATTACCAGAGCCCAAAGATTCACATCCTAGCTTCACTGCTAACTCACCCAAGGAAAATGCTTTTCCTATTCCCAGTGTCCTCTTACAAAAATAAAAGTAGTAAGTTACCTAATGTTGTTTCCAGGCATTAAAGGTAATGCAAATATGTCAACAACATGTTTAAGAACAACACAATGCACAAATCACTATAATTTTAACATTACAATTTTTGTATACTTAAATAAAAATTATAAAACAAATGAAATTTCCTTGAATGCCCATACTATAGCCAGTTACTATGTATAAATATCATGTTATATACTGTTTTACTCATATGCTTTTTTTATTGTCCTTAGTCTGGTATGCTGTTGAAATCTGAGTATCCCATTAAACTCAAACATTTTTCTGGCAAATGATCCCCTATCTCCTATAGTTAGCAAACTAATGGCCTTGGTTCAAATGCTACCATGTATTTTTTCCTATCAACAATACACAGTTTTTTTTTAATTCACATGAAGTGGTTTTCAACCATACAAGTTATTAACAAAAAGCTAATACACAAATAGTTACCCACGATGTTAATGTGATGGGAATGGATTTATGAAGAACTGTGGGCATATGATCCAAGAGAAAAAATAGATGTGATTGTCATCTGAATAGGTGAATCTAACACATGAATGTGTTAGGCATAACTCCTTTAGGTACATCTCCAGAAACAAAGATCTCAGATACCGGGCATTGTAGCTGCACAAGGCACAACTCCCAAGCACACTCATGCTGTTTCTCTTTCCACTCAGGATCTACGAGACCGCCTGTGGGACATCTGTGATGCCAGGAAGGAGGAGGCAGAGCAGGAGAGGCTTGATATCATTAACGAGAGCTGGCTACAGGACTCTGTCGGAATAATAATGAATCACTTCTTTTCCCTGATGCAGGTAGGAGCAGCCAGACACAGTGACCCAGACTGCCTTTGCAGTCTTATTCCTCATGGAACAACTCCTTTGGGAATGTCAGGGGTCTGCTCAAGGACAATTTTGCTTCTAACACCCTGTGTTGTATGATTGTCTGCCTGGTAATGCATTCTGGCTCACCAGGAATATTAGCTAACAAAAGTGTTTCTCTCCCAGCCAAGCAACCACGCAGACAGTGCATCACTAGCAGCTACTCACCATTTCTGCTTCCATATGCATGTTTGCGAGATTGCAGGGACTCTGTCTGCAACTGAGATGTTTAGTTGATCAGACTCACACTTAAGATTGACCCAAGGAAGCTGCTCTGTCATAATTTCAGGGATACATTGCAACCATGAGAACCACTTCTGTGACCAGGAGAAAAAGTGCAGACCAGCCTTTAGTTGATAAATTCCTCAAAACAAAGTGCCTATAGATAAGATTTGAGAGATCAAGAGTGGAGACAGGATGAGGGGTGGGATCAGATGTCTTTGTTTTACAATGTCTAAGCATTAAATTATATGTATATCTGTGAGTGTGGTTTTGGACACCTGCACATTGCCTGTGTAGACAAGAAGAAGAAAACTTTGGATCCCACAGAGTTGGGGTTTTTGGTAACTGTGAGCCACCTGATGTAGATGCTGGAAATTATTGTCCTCTGAAAGAGTGGTACACTCTCCTATTACTGAGCCATTTGTGGTTTTTAACTGAACTTCCTCCTATATTCATTATAGAAGATAGGTTTACAACTGAAGACATCCACAGAAGTTACTTTCCTTCCCTCATATAGGAGCCTTGAAATGCTATCTTCCTTGAGAAATAACTGGACTTCAGACATGGTTTTCAGATCTTGAGGAAGGCATTCCTAGGGTACAAAACTGATAAAAGGCCTGTCTTAAAATGTATATCAAACACACAGAGAAAGAGGTTTGCAATGGACTAGTTTCCTAAAGTACTGATGGAAGCCGGGAGCTGAGAATGTGGGAGAAGCCTGTCTAAAATTATTAATGCCTGGGGAACTATTGAGTCTATCTTGGTCAAGCTATGCTTAATTTTTTTGACAGAATAGTTAAGATGGAGAATGGATGAGGACTATTTCTCATCTATAATTGATTAACTTAGAAGGTACTTTCGGAGATGATAAAATAGCTCCACTTATATCTACAACTTCGATAAGGTAGGAGTTCATCAAATCTCTTTCCAACAATGACCTTTCCATTCTGGTAGTTTCAGCACCCAAAGGGGCAATCCCTGCTCCAAAGGCCTAATTGAAAAATCAACAGAAACCTGACTAACAAGAAGCCTCAGGAATTATAGCAGCTCCACCTCACTATTTCCCTGTCTATGGTTTCAATCTCATTTACTTGACCACAGGTGTGCGTGTGTGTGTGTGTGTGTGTGTGTGTGTGTGTGTGTGTGCATGTATGTTAGGGGATGTTGTTTTGCTTTTCTGTTAAAATATAACTCACCTACTGATGTTTCCATCAATTTAATAGGTGGATTGATTTTTTACACTCTCAGATCTTCTGAAACTTCTTCCACATTGAAACATGGTTTATAGCAACTTAAATTCATGGTGTACCCTCACTATCCACTATCATCTGGCTTAAAATAAATTGTCTTTCAAATTTTGTAGCTCAAAACTGTGCTTTTTGTCAGCAATGATGAGGTAAATCTTTTGATGTTCCATTTTGTACCAATTTATTCTGTTTCATCTGACTTGGAATGAAAATTTTCCCTTTTTAAATGCATCAACGCTGTATATTCTCTATTCCCCTTATTTTCTATCCAGGTTATCAGTTCTTCTACTATGTCTTCAAAATGTTTTTGCTCAAGTAGCCCTTATATTGGAGTCTAATGCTGACATGATGCCAAAAGATTCACTTCACATTTTTTGTGACATGGCCATTGTAGTTACCTTATATCCATACCAAAAAAAATCAAATATAGCACAACAGATTCTTTAAGAGAATCTATGTTCATATCACTTTCATTATAGCAGTTTTATCATATTCTATTATTAATTCTCAGTGAATCTGGTCCAGAATTTCTCAAATAGATATGAATCCATAGAAACAAAAGCATTAGTCAGGTATTAAATAAAGGACTTGAGGTGTAACCCCTGTGAATGAAGAACTATATTATCTCTAAGTGGGGGAGGGTTAAAGAAATTAGGATATCAGAACAAGAAGAACTATGAAGGCATGTTACAAAGCTGGATTATGAAGATAAGATAGATTTAAAAGAGTTGCAACCAGAGGACAATGCTGAGACATTGTTAAGCACATTATTAAGTGTATTAAGGAGTACACTTAGCTCTATGATGCATAGTTTACACAAAGGACTAAGTAAAATACCCAAAAAGCCTAAATTCATCTGAGCAGAAACTTGGGGTATCAGTCTGAACAAGTAGAGAGATAATATTTTAAACAGGTTTTACCAAACACTTATGGAAAAAGTAACTATGATCCAAAAGTGAAGGCACAGTAGACATTCATGAGTCACTTTCATGAGTCAGAGGCCATAAATGACTCCTGTGGAATAGGTAAGACTCTAACAGTTCATTAATCTATAGATTTGAGGTTCTTATCCTGAGACATTGAGCCATTGCCCACATCAGACAAAATAAAACAGAACAACAGAGCACAGGCTGGGCAGTACTGCCAGAAATTCCCAGCAGAACACTAGCGAACTATCACAACAGCATTATGCTGGAGGTTCTGCTGTCATCCTCATTTCGTAGACAAGGAAACTGAAGCAAACTGGTGGGGAGCTATTGGCTCACGAGTTACATCTAGTAAGTGAAAAAAAAAGGCGCAGGCAGGAATTGCAAGTGACCATGGCTGCAGAGTCAGTACTCCTTCTGGAACCCTGCTATGTCAACAACATTATCCAAGTAGTTTGGCTTCACAGGTAAAGCACTGCCTAGTATACCCTGTAAAACCCAAAGGTGGACATGCTCAAGAGGAGCTTTCATCTCAGCGCATGGAGAAAGAACATGATGATGGGACTACCCATCAAATACTAGACAGTTGAGGCACCTTGCCTTTTGTCCAAGACACTCAAAATCAGGAGCCTTACTGTTTGTCAAGGACAAAAAGTAACAAGTCTGGAGAAAACCTTCAGTTGCATGTTCTAGCTCATCACAAACAGCTAGATAATTGCTTCCCAAAACGGATTCCCTGGAAAATTGCCTTCCAAACTGATCCAAAAAATGGTGTAATTATATAAGTGACTTAGGAAAGTGCTACATAAAGCTACCTATCTGCCCCACCCACCCCCAGAAGATTGACAAGTCTCCTGACATAGGAACTAAGATTCTCCATGGGTAAAGAAATTGTTTTGGTGCATTAATGTTGAATTTCTAAACCAGCTTGATCTTGGAAAGTTTTTGCTCATTCATTCCAACAAGATATCCATGCACAGCCTTTGCAACAAGCTGTCCACACAGTAAAGTTTAGAAAAGCTTTTCTAAGCTGTTGCTGGCTTCACAAACCTGTAAGTCATACCTACCCAAGAGGCTGAGGGAAGAGGATGACCAGATCAGCGCCTACAGGCAACTGGGAGCTTGTGGTTAGTCTCAGAAATGTAATAAAATCCAGCCTCAAAAATAAATAAATCAGAAGACTGGGGTCATGGGCCAACCATGAGGTAAAAGTACTTGTTTGGAATGCTGGAGTGCCACACAAAAGGAGAAGCAAAACCTGAAACTCCCGTGACAAAGAAGTCACAGAACAGAGGGTTATTTACTCATTACAAATGTGAGTGGAATCATGATTAGTTTTCCTAGAGGAAAATTCTGAATATGATGTCATATTCAAATTTGCTCTTATTTGAATCAAGTTGTTCCCCTTAAAAATGAGTCAATATTTTATACAAAACAATTATTGTAATAATGTAAGTCTTGGGGAAAGATCCCAGTACAGTTTCAAATCATGACTCTGTAAATTATGTTCTCCCAAACCCAGTGATTAAACAACTGTTCAGTGCTCTAAGCTAAAAAAGAAACACTTTCCAGGTTTCTTACTCTATTTGCCCAAAACTATAGTTTACTGATTCAATGGCTAATAGCTTTTGTAGCCACTCCCCCACACTGTTCTTCATTTTTCCAAAGTTAATTGTTAATATTCAGTATGTACCTAGTAAGTTTATAATTGTATCTTATTCATTATAAGTGTGATATTGTGTGAGTTTCCACAAATATAGTTTAGTCAAACAATTTTCCCTGCAGTTTTACCAAACTGAAACATGACACCAATAATTTTCTTTAAACTATGGGATTATTCTGTGTATGGATATTTTAACTCAATGCTAAAAAAAAAAATCATAGGTTTCCTGGCCATTTCAAAGTACTGTTCTCAAATGTGAAGCATCCTATAATTTAAAATAATATATAAAAGTTAATTTTATTTTATAAGATAGAGTCAAAGTAAGGAGATGAATTTTCTCTTGGTTGGGTTTTTAGCTAGAAGAGTTTAATACTGTAAAAACTGGAAACAATCTATCTAACTATTTTCTCTATAAAACAACCTTATTGAACTGTTTATTTTTTATTATATACTACTATGCAAAAATCATCATCCCTTCATTGTCAACTGTGAATATGGTACTGCAAATCTATTTGTGGATATCTCAGAAACATTTTTTCTTTTTCTTTATTCTTCTCTCATACAAAAATCCAGACTGCAGCCTCCCCTCCTCCCATTTCCCCTCTGTTCCCCCTCACTCCTCCCTTCTCCCCAGATTCACTGTTCCTTCTGTTTCCCTTTAGAAAAGAGCAGATTCCCTAAGTGATAGGGAATCCCTTTATTTATGCCCTTAAATTACATTAAGCCAGGGTGGGGGTGGATGAGATGGGATGAGGGGAATAGGACTTTAATACTAGGTTGCTTTCGTTCTTTTAAAAAAAGAGAGAGAGGGCAAGAAAAAAACTCCTCTCTTTAATCAACTAAACGTTATTAATTACTTTTGTGTAAAAGGCTCATAATTTATGGCTTCAGATACTTGCTTACACACCCCACCAACAAAGGAAAGTCTGGGGGTAATACATACCTCAAATATGTATACTCAAAGGGAAGAGTATACATACCATATGATTTAAAAGGGAGCAAATCAGTTGAATTTCCAGTGTCTACATTTATAGCTTTAAAACTGTTTAGGGCCTCACAGCACACATGCCCATTGCATTTGTGCCACAAGGGCAAACCTGCACCAACAGGGAGATTGCACATGTGCGCAATTACTAATTGTTTCACAACCAACTCCTCTGAATTGCTCTACTTCTTCAAGGTCTCTCCCAGCAACTCCAGCAGAAAAGTTGAGCAGAGAGGTATAGAGAAGTTGTGAGTTATGTCTATCCTGTTCAAATTAAGCAAGACAGGAAACTGTACTGAGAGAATTATTGTTTCACTTTGTGCTCTTGTTTGTCTTGTTTCCACAAATAGTTTGTATTGTACCAGAGGAAAAGAACCTAGTGTTGGTTTCATTTTGTTCTTGTACTTATAGCGTTTATGGTACCCCAAGGCAACTGAATTATTGCTAGGACAAAGAAGCTACTTCAGTGATTTATTGAAGAATTTCTAGTAGTAATCATCAAAAGCTATATAACTGTCATCTGGTTAAATGGCATCGCCCTCAGTAAACAGAATACAAAGTCATTTGCTTTCTTAAATGATTATGAAAACTTTAGCGACAGAAATAAGTAAGGCTCTTTCTTCATTTCTAGTAAATTACTTCCGACCAACATGTTTTAAAATTTTTATTTACATTATGCATACATATCACAGAAAAACATACAGATTAATGTGTTCTTAGTTGGGTATTGATATCCACTTTCTGTATTAAAGGCAGAAGTGAACCGTTTCCAAGACACCAAAAGACTCCTCCAAGATTATTACAGAGCAATGGAATCCAAAATCCCACTAGAAGACAGTAAGAAATTTACTCGGGTCCCATTGATTCAGCTCGATGGTAAAGAAATTTCAGAAAACCAACTTAGGTAAGGCAGACCATTGTTTTACACTGTAATCACTTTGAACATACAGAATTGTGGTTTTTAAATTATAAATCCTGCTCCTATTAAGGGAAACACCAAATTGTTCCAAAAAGCTGACTTTTTTTTCTAACATTGATGTCACATGAACTTGGCATGATATGATTATTTATCTTATTACTGGTGAATATTTACTCCTTTGGTTGGAGAGAAATTGTGCTTTCTATTTTGTTTTCAGCAGGATTCTGCTGTGAATATTAGACAGTATGTCGAACTTCTGTATTCAGAAATACATTAGCTCCAAAGATCTCTGGTGAGGGATTAGGAACTTAAACAGAACCACCATATCATGCGTGTGGTATGTACATGTGGTGGGGAATGTGTGTGTGTGTATGTTTGTGTGTATTTAAGAGAGAAAGACAGAGTGGAGAGAGAGAAATTATGTAAATTAAAATGGAAAGGATTGTCATTCTTCTTTTACAGGTGAGGAAATTGAGAAATAGTATATGAACATGACCTCACAAGAATAAAAGATATTAACAATCTAATATCCAATTGTTGCCAACAGAAACAGGAACTTAGTAGTAGAATAAAGACAAATTACATTTTTAGCTAAATAATCACCTGCAATAAAAACATAGTAAATTTTTTTAGATAATAGGTGAGTTTGGGGGAGGAAGGACAATATCTCAGACTCCAGGAGGCTGTAAGTGATTCAGAGGATGTCATCATGAAAGGGTAAGTCAAAGGCATGTTCGTGATCCCTGGTGTGGTTTCCAACCATTACACACTAAGACCTAGTTTTACTTAATTTTATATGACTTAAGATAAAACACTTTAAAACAGAATTCAAAATCATTTAAGAGTAAATGTGCTATTTGAAAATAAGTTTGAAATGTAGGGAAACTCAAAATCATATTACCTGGTGATCCTTAAGCAAAACATGAGAAAAAAGAAAAATCTTTACATGAAGATGGAAGTACAAGCAGAAGTTAGATTTACAAAATGATGTGCAGAAATTGAATGCTGTGTTTAAATCTCCAAGCACATGAGCTATGCATTTTATATTTAAAGGAAGCCTCTTTGCCTAGATGTTTGCTCAGTCAATGCACGTGTAAGAGTTGCATGAACAAAACATAGCATAATGAATATATTTTCAAACCAGATTGGTCTAGTTTAAATACTGAGTCTGTCCCTTACTAAATGTATGAACTGTATTTAAGTGGGTTAGGATAACTTGCTTGTCTGTCAAGTCACTAAATCTCAATGTAAGCCTCAAGTTCCATTCTTATGAAAGCAAGGTTGCTGTGAAAATTACAGAAAATAGAATCTGCAAAATATATGGAATCATGGGTGAAAATGAAAACACCTAAAATCCAGTCCTCAAACACTTACAAAATAATGGCCTTTTTTGTTATGTATTTTGGAGAATATATAATGGTTTACTCTTGCTTATATGCGATATTTTAGTTGTGAGTAACGCATGTTCTCACTTTGTTTATCTCTCCCTTGTTCCAAAAATAATTTAATATGGCATTGCTACATAGGCTATGTGATGATCCAAGGTCCACTTTTGCACTCTTACGTTCTTTCATCTAGTGTTATATTTACACTGGGCCCATAAATACACAAGAACACACAAAAGGGTGAGCATGCACCCTCTTTCTGTCCCAAATAAAAGAAAAACATTGAAGAAACTGCTAAGAAAGCATTGAAATTAGAACAATAATGAATACCAGAGACAATAAGAACCATCAGCATCACCAGAAGACTTTGAGTTTCAGTGTCTAGGGTGGCAGTGCATTCTGTTCTTGGCACATAATAGCAAACCAGGCATAATGGGGAAACTATTCATTTTGGTTAGTACAATAAGACCACAGAAGAACAGACAGTTCTAAGTTTTTACAGAACAGCTTTGTACCAATCTCAACCTCACAGCTGTGACAAAACTGTAGAGACAATCAGTCAGTTAATACACCAACCAGCTCACCAACCAATTAACCAGTCAATAACATATAGAAAAAACCAAGCCCAGTGTTCAGCAGTTTTACATAACATTTCTAATTCATTCTTTCCAACAACCCTATAGTAATAAAAATAATGGTAGCCATGCATTTTCAAAATAATTGCATTAGTTGATAAACAGTTATTTATAATAAAGCAAGACTCAGAAATTCAAGTAGCATACCCAATTTCGTATCTCCCAATAGTAACAGAACTACCTATAGTACAGGAGCTTTTCTTCCCAGTAAGTGAATTTGAAGGCCATTTTCATCAATAACTAACTACCTATAGTTTAAATATGGAGCTATTATGTATTCATCTTTGTTTTCATTTTCATATCCCCTTTCTGATTGAATTGATTCCATTTGTAGATAATTTCACATGCCTGTAGTTCTGATTAGCATCACGTTCCACCTTTCTTAGCTCCTTCACACAATAGTTACTCTTCCCTCCTCCTCTGTACTCTGTGGTGAGTACAGAGACTCTTCTCTACTCAAAATGCCTAGAATAAATGAGCACTCAGTCCAAACATGACATTTATACCTCACCATCTAAGGCTCAGGGAATTCGACAGAAGGACTGAGTGGAAAGAACGTACAAGGCATTCTTGCAAGACACAAGAGAGAGAAGATCTAAGTGATAGAGGGAGAGGCTGGAAGAAAATCACCATTAGAATATATATAAGAAGTTGTTGCATGCAAAACTCCACAGGAGCTGCAGCTGCCTGTACTGGGCCTGAACAAGACTGGATTTGTAAACAGCCAATCATGGGCAAGATGTGAGTTTATAACATCCTATTTCTGCTGAACTATTGGCAACTAATGGATTCTGGAGAAGGGACAGTCATTGTCTTCAGCTTTGTGACACACAGTAGGCCTCCAAACTCCAGTGGCTAATTCCAAACCTGTGACAATACAGACAGATGATCCTGGTTAAAACTAATGGGTCATAAACCCAAAGTCCTTTTCTATATGATGCCGTTATGCTGTCCTGCAAAGCAAAGTCTTGTGCTGTTTGAAGTGTCTAGAGATGGCAACACACATACTTCACATAAACTTACTGGAACTTGAATGGCTTTGATTTAGCATTAATTGGTTATTAAGATATAATTCAATATGTGAGTGTATTTTCAATGCATTGCTTTAATAGTTATGCTAGATTATCAGAATTCCAAGTACTGGGTCATACTGATTGCTCTACTGCTGTGAAGCTATTCTATGACCAAAGCAACTCTTACCAAAGATAGCATCGAATTGGACATTTGATTACAGTTTTAGAAGTTTAGTTCATGATCATATTGGTGGGAAGCACACAGGCCTGACACTGGAGCAGTAGCTGGGAAATTACATCCTGATCGGCAGGAAGCAGGCAGAGAGAGAAACACTGGGCCTGGAATGGGTTTCTGAAACCTCAAAACCCACCTCCAGTGACACACCTCTTCCAACAAAGCCATTCCTACTACAACAACCCAGGCACAACTCCCAATTCTTCCCCAAACAGTTGACCAACTGAGGATTAAGCATTCAAATATATGAACCTATGGGGGCATTCTCATTCAAACCCCCACACACTGTAAAAATCCAACTGTTAAGTTCAAGAAATCTCAGGTGATGCTTCCAAACAAGAATAATCTGGTTGTTTTCTGGAGTCCACAATTATTTTTCTAAATCCCTGTTCTAGATCTAAGCTTCCTGATTCTATAAAAACAAATGCTATCTGCTGGGCGGTGGTGGCGCACGCCTTTAATCCCAGCACTCGGGAGTCACAGAAAGGTGAATCTTTGCGAGTTCGAGACCAACCTGGTCTACAAGAGCTAGTTCCAGGTCAAGCTCCAAAGCTATAGAGAAACCCTGTCTCAAAAAACAAAAACAAACAAACAAACAAAAAAACGCTATCTACTCCTGCTGTTGATTCTGAATCTATTGTTAAATTTCAAACAGGTTATCTTTGGAGTTACTCTTTTCCAATTTCTTCTCCAACCTTAAGTTGACAAATTTTTGTCACCAGAGGATGACCCCAATTACAATAAACATTCTACCTTAGGTCTTTCTTTTTTTTATTATTGTTAAAAGAAAAATTTACATTTACTCCCCTTGTTCCCGGCCCTCCCGCTCCCCCACTATCCCACTGCCCTCCCCCTGCTTCCTTAAGATGGTGCGGGATACCCTGTCCTATGGGAAGCCCAAGGCCCTCCCCCATCCATCTCAGTCAACTAGCTTAATTCAAACTAACTTCTGAGATCCTAAGACCAAGGATAGTACATTCTCAGAAATTGTTCTAAAATCTCCACTTGGGGATGGAGTACTATTAAGAGAAAGTGGAGAATAAGCTTTACTCTTGTGTTTGGCCACATTACTTGATGAAGAGAAAACCCCACTCTCCATAAGTAAGAAAACATAGGGCTTCTGAAGCTGCTTCATCTTGGCAACCCACAAATATCATTACCTCTGTTTAACAACCCCAATCAGATTTGTGTTAGTCCCATTTTTATGTCAAGATGCCTAGGTGATACTGACCATCTTGAAAAAGTTCCGTTAGGTTTACTTTTCCCATACTCATTTACCCTCATCAGAAGCATGTGCCCTGGAAATATGACATGAAAAATGATATTGAGGTGGGGTCTTTCTTTATAATCACTGTTATATAGTCCACCTCATTTAATTATTGAGAACTAAATCTGAAAAATGAGTTGTTACTTGCTGTGTGTTTTCTATTATTAGCAAGATTTTGTAGACCACATAAATGTTATTAATTCAGCATTTTCCAATCATAGACTTTCAAAATAATTTTTCTAGGAAAACTTTGGAAACTTGAATTAAAGCAATACAACAAAAAAGCAAAAACTAACACTGTCACAAAAATAGATCTCTATTAAATGAAACCCTTATGTTTTTCTTTGGTTTGCTTTTCTTTTCCCAAAGAATTCCTCTAGTTCCTCGAATATCCGTTTCTCCAGAAAATGTTACCATCAAACCAAAGTTGAAAGCATTACTGAAGGGCAAGATTGATCCCTCATTAGAAGGTTTGGAATCTAACTTTGAGGTAGATGAGAAGATAGTAATGGACACCTGGCAGCAGGCTTCCTTAACCATCTCCCACATGGTAAGCAGTACCTGTAGTTGCATTTCCTGTCTGCTACTCTACTATTTAAGTGGCCTGATTGGTAACATGATACAAGTGCAACATTTATCTGATAATCACAGTCATACTATAAAAATGCATGGCTTTCAGAAATAATCATTATTAAAGGGATTTCTAGGGATTTTTTTCTGAAAGCAATAGGAAGTTAAGAAATAATAGTCAACAAGTCTTTAAAATCATGAAAGAAGTGAGAGAATACTTAGATTCATTTCAGGTCTGGCCTAGGTTGCAAATACAGAAGCCTAAATGTCAAGAGAATGTTAAGGAGGAAGGCAGCGGGCAGATAAAGCAATATGAGAGGGTGTGATGGTGTTGACAAGGATATGTGCTACCATGTGTTGGTCCACTTTGTCATCTGACAATGAGGGCCAGCATGGCCAGATTCTCTATTTCCTAGAAAAATCAAAACTGTAATAATTTTTTTGTTGTTTGAAATGTTTTTGTTTTGTTTTGTTTTTATTATGTAATACTACTGGTTTTAATTTTAATGAGTGAAATATAATTCTTGGAAGTACTCTACAAAGTCATGAAGAAAACACAAAGTCCAAATATCTCATTGACTTTCCAACTTCAACTATTTGCTTATTATTTTTTCTAAATCACAATAGGGTAAGTATTACTATCCTTTTACATTGGACAAATAAAATCTAGAGACAGCCTACTGCATGGTTTCTATTCTACCCACTTGGCTTTTATTTTCTTTTGGTGCTAAGCATTCTTTGATTTCACTAAAGTATACCATCTAGTCAGAAAACAGTATCAACCTTCCCAATGGTCTTATGAAAATCATAGAACAGGAGCTTCATTATAATCTCATTCTCCTTAACTTCCCTTGGAATCATTTATGTCTGACCTTACCCCAAAACAACAAGGTCTTCTTTCTTGTCCATCTTCCTTTTGCTCTCCTTATCTCCTTGTCACAGAATGATCTCAAACTCTTCTCCTGTCATATTTGTTTTCAAGAAATTTTAAATGTCGACGTTACCCACATCAAAAAAAATATGAAATGTAATTGTGTGGCTTTACAGGAACACTGAAGTACTACTCATGACACCAGTACACAGAGAGGAGTGTGAAGGCATGCAACTGCTATGTCCCATTATCACCTTCCAAACCTTAGGTCTCTTAAGTGAACCACTGTCTTGGACCATCCTTGATGGGTTCTTACGTTCCAGGGTAGAGGCATGTGGTTTAGAAATGTTAGGCAGAAAAACAGAAATACAAAAGAAATAAACAGAGATACAGAATAGAGTTGGGATGGCAACCCAATGAATACTAAATCTGCCCCCATATTTATTTTCATTAGCTTTATATACCCAAATCCAAAGAGGAGGATGAAGACAAAAGACCTCTTTACTAAAGTGCATGGAACAAAATGATCACCTTCTCAAATACCCAAAGCATCAAGTAACCACACCCTAGATCAAAATATCTTGTTAGTAGCCACACCCTGGGTCAAACCTCCTAACAATAAACTTCAAGAAGCAAAAATAGGCCTGAACTCTCTGACCTTTAGTCAAGGTGGAACGAATCCACATCTGTGGGCTCCAACAAACCACTGTCTTGCCTTTTCATTCAATTCTTTTCTGACCCAAGTCTGTAACTTCTCAACAGCTTATTGTACAAGTGCTTGCCTTTGAGTTTTAAGGAAACGAACCTTTTACATGTTTGTGTGTGTTTTCATTTTTATAACATTATTCATTAGCATAATCTCATATTGTTGAGTGTGATTGTATTCTGTTCACTTTCTTTGTTATACAGTGTTTTGTTACATGTTTGTATCACAAGTCAGTTAACTAAGCTGCTACTGACCCACACTTCGGTTTGCATTTTGATGCCATTGGACACAGCTACTTTGAACATTCTTATACATATCTCTTAGTACCAATGAGTGTACAGAACCTCCTTAGACCTAAGAATGCATGCTATCATCTACACATCATTGCTTTCTTCTGTGTGTATGTTTGGGTGTATTATTGCTAAATATGCATATACATTCTTGGTCATATGTAAGAGTTATATAATTTACCTTTCTTGTCATAGAGTATATATTTATGTTTCAAATATGTATAAAATTATAAATATATAACCTTATTTAAATATTTCTTTTTAATTTCATAACATTTGTTTTCTCTTTGAATTATTAAGAACTGTACTGAAACTACACATTATGAGAATAAACCTATTCCTTTCTATTTACAACTTGCTGATTCTTGCCTTTTGTATATTTGAGACTATGAAACTGGGCTCATGGAAAAACTAAGATGAAAAGCTTTTCTAGTGAATTGAACATCTTATTTGGGAATAATATTTAATTACAATGAACTTTTTTAGAAAAAAATTATACTTTGAGATTTTTATATACATTTGTCTCTGAGTATCTCTATTTTAAAGGCCTCACAGTATCATCCACTTGTTAGTTTTTACTCTTCATTTGTTTGCTTGCTTTTGTGTTTATACATGGGGGCATGCATATGTGTGTACCATAATGTGTTTATAAATCAGAAGATAGTGCATAGGATTAATTCTTGCTTCTACCATGTAGGTTCAAAGGATCAAACTCCAGCCTGCAGGATTGGCAGTGAGCACATTTACCCTCTGAGTCATCTAGCTAGCCCTTTGATCATTTGTTTGTTTAAACAATCTATGATAATTATTTTCATCTGTATCTTTTTAAAAATATAATATGATTGTTGATATATTTAGGACCTATATCTAGTATCCTGGTATGTGCTTTTACTGGTTATTCCAAATATGTGATCTCCCTTTATTGTAATACCTTCAATATTTAATTTTCTTTATTTTTGTTTGAAAATAATAGGAAATAATTCACTTAGAAATTATTCTAGCAATATCATCTGGAGTGACTAAATAATAAATGTGGTTGATAACTTACTATAGGATCCCAGCGGGGCCACCAAAAGAATAGTAATTGAGTACATAATCCTCCTATCCTCATTCATATCTTCCTTTTGTTTGTGATCCAATTAAAGTTTAGTCTGAGTTATTGCCTGCGTGTGGGTAAGGAGTTATGAGGTGGAACAAGGGCTACCACCCCCTTCTGCAACAAGCCTCATGGACCTCTCCCTCACCCATAATGCAATGCTGATTGGCTCAGTCTTGGACAAGTGCTGAGTAATTAACCACAACTGCAAGGAGTTCATACATACAATGCTTAGGTCATGTTCAGATGACACCAGTTTTATTGCACATCTTCATTTTTTCCCCTCGTTCTGCCTCCTCATCTGTCATGTTTTCTGAGTCTTAGAGAGGTATGTTATTTAAAAAAAAAAGTATTGATGCAAAACGAGCATATATGGTCATCCCCAGTGACTCTATAGAATTTGAAACATTGGCCTAGGGTCCCAGAGACTCAGCCCTCTTGTGTCTTGCCCTCACTAGCTCATCAACCTTATAACTGTCTGGATCAGGTTGTTCACCTTTTCCTGTCAATGTAGTGCCATGCATAGCATTCTTCTCCCTTCTGAAATATGTACCTTCTACTTGTACTTGGTTAGATTCTGTGAGGTTTTATTTATTTGGTTTTTTGTTTGTTTTTTTTTCCCTAAAGCCCATTCCTTCTATAATCCTAAATTTTTCCTTTGTAGTTTCTTATGTTCCCCCGGTGACTTGGCTCATAGTATTCATTGTGTATATGTGTGTGTGTGTGTGTGTGTGTATGATTTGTGTGCATGTTCATGTATATAAGTGTGGGTATATGCCTGTTATAGTGCATATATGGTCAGAGGACAATATTGGATGTTTCTCCACACTTTCCACTATCTCTGGAACAGAATTTCTTTGTTATTTGCCCCTGCCTCTTACACAGATGCATACCAGGCTAACTATCTCATGCTCTTTGGTGGATTCTCATGTTTCCATCTCTGATCTTGCTGCAGTGAGACTAGAGAGGGCCAACACTGTATCCAGCCTCACGTCAGCTCTAGAGATTCAAACTCAGGTTTTCACCCTTGCTTAGCAAGCGCTCTATCCACTAAGCCATCCCTACTTTGTAGTTTTTGTCTTGCTAGTGTTTTCCTGAATTCCTAACTTGGTTCTACTTATTTTCTAATTCCTAATTAATTAATTAATTCCTAATCAATTGTTACTGAATTCCTAACTTAGTTTCATATACCTTAGTCTAGGACAATGCTCACACCTAATATAATCCTGAATTATCAGTATAGTCCTGAGAAGTAGCTGTAGCTGCTGCCATGCTCAAAACACTAAAGTCAATAAAAAGATGATGATGACAATAATAATTACCACAAAACCACAAGCACCAAGTCCCGGAAAGTGGGAAACAGGTGCAGATAGATTTTCTAGGAAGATCGTGAATTGTTTGTCTTGTCAATTAAAGTTCAAAACCAGAATGGGCAGGTCATACATAGTCCATTAAAAGTACCTGTGAAAATCCTGTCTTCTTAGAGAGATGTATGTATGGCTAGAGTGTTAGTTACATGTCACAGTTAAACATGGATGGTCTGATTTGTTGTTTTGGAAAACCTGTTAGCTTTTCGCAATCTTCAATTTCTTCTTTATAATGTGAGAAAAATTCTCAAATTATTGAAAGAAATTCAGTGAAGTACTGTGTATGAAATGTCTTAGAAACTATAAATATAGTTAATTTGCTAAAAGGTTACTTAAAATTGTAACATTTTCCTTTTGTATTTTGAAATGTCTCATAGCAAGCACAGGAAAAATAATCACTTATATGAACATATATAGCAATATATGAATCCAGCTATTTTGTTTCAGTAGACTTCTATAAATCTAATATTACACAATTAAAAGCAAACAAAAAAAGATAGTCATGAGTTTAGCACCCAGACCCTTAGATGACTGAACCATGACTTGTTAGAAAACAAACATTTAAGGGAACTTTGAGTTCCAAATGAGACAGGTGTGATTCAGAAAATGGATGTAGGCAAACAGCTCCAAATGAGATTGGTGCAATTGGAACGAACTGCACTTTAATTCAGGCTTTTTCTAAGGGGTAATTTTACCAAAAACTATTCATTTAGTATGCTATGTTAATTTTTAGCAAAACTTTCTAATTGATAGGTATGTAATGATTTCAGAGAAGTCATATTTAACACCTACAGTGTCAAAGCAGTATGTTTAAATTTCCTTCCAGCCCTAGCAGCTATTTTAATGAATGTATTCTAAATTCTTCTAATTTTTGAAAGAGATGTGGAAGTCTTTGAGAGACGTGAACCAAGAAAATGCTAAGAATAATCATTACCGTCACCATCATCAACATCACAAGGTTGTTACCAAGTAGCTACGACCAATTTTAAAGGAAATTGCTAACATACACTACTTTGCAAGAACAAATTTAAAAAAAAATGAATTGCTTGCAATTAAAAGGGGCTGTTAACAAGCAAGCTTTCTACTTTACCAAGAACTTGAAAGTACAGTAGCTAGCATGAAACCCATGTTTCTCAAAAGATCACCTGTGGAGAGGGGCAAGCCAACCAAACGAGCTTGTTCTATGTAATTTTTCTGGATATCTCAAGTGTTACTGGCAGACCATTCTGCAACATCTTACAATTTTAACATACAAATCTATTAGTTAAGAAACACTGTCTTCCATAAATAGAGTACATGTACCTAAAGTTATGGGGAGCACACACAGGTCTGGGAGCATGAAAACACATTAGGGGGATGAGGTTTAATGCCTATAAAAACAGTTGGGGATGGCTACATTCTGGGCCATGGGGCATAAAGTGTGTCAGGAGTCTGGAGAAGGCATAAACCTACTGACCATTTACAAACGAGATTGCAAAGACCATTGAAGGAAATATGCCTTGTCCATATTTCTGTATATCTCCTTTATTATTCTTTATTCTCCTTATTCTATTGATCTCAAAAATTATATCAGCTCTGGACCTAACAAATGCTTATACATACAGTCTTATTGATTATCATTTCTTTACCTCCTGAATGCATGTGTGCTTTATGTATTTTTTGAGCTCCTTTTCTCATTTCTCATAAACAATCTTCACTGCCTTAGAGTCAGATGAACTTGTATTAGTTCTAGTATTTCTAAAAATAGAAAGAACCTGAGTGGCATAGCTCTTAGATAGAGATTTTTCTATAGATAGATAGATAGACAGATGATAGATAGATGATTATTAGAAAGGTGATAGATGATAAATAGATAAAGTAGGTTAATAGATGATAGATAAATAGGTGATGATGACAGGTAGATAGATACATAGATGGTGAAGGTGAATGTATAGATTAATGATAGAGAGAAAGATATAGAGATAGATGATAGATACATACATAGATATTTTATAAGTAAACATGCATATACTCTTAAATTTTAAATTTACAAACAGTAATTATATATTTTTGGCCTATAATTCGATGTTTTGATATTAATAGACATATTAAAATGACTAATCAAACTGATAGTATATCTACCACTTTATTTACTTGACAGTATTTTGGGCAAATAAACATTTAAAATCCACTCTAATAATTTTGAAATATAAAATACATTATTAACTACTGTCACCATGCTATGTAGTAGGCCATCAGAATTTACTTCTTCCTTCTGACTAAAACATTTACCCTTTAACATTTTTCTCTACACCCTATCTATCCACCTTCAACCCCTGATAGCCATCATTCAGCTCTATACTTCAGTGAGTTCAGTGTGTGTGTGTGAGAGAGACAGTGTGTGTGTGTGTGTGTGTGTGTTAGAGAAAGAGAACGAGAGTTATCGTACAGTATTTAATGTCTTGTGCTTATTTATATAACATCTTCTGAGTTAATCTATATAGCACTAAGACAAAGCTTTCTATAACCTAAAGTATGTTGTAAATCTTAAAGAAGAGAGGAGGTGTAGATGATCTATATCTCTTCAGTGTGAGGATGTAATTTCCCTTCTGTAACTATTATAGAGTGATAATATAGCCATAATCCAGACTTTCACAAGAGTGATAGAGGGAATAACTACAAGGGAGACACTTGGAAAATTTAAGCATACACAGGGATGAATCTACCTTGTTTTTACTATGAAATGGCTTTCAAGCCTAAGCTGTAGGCAGGTTGCTTTATCAGTGAGGATAGAACTACATGAACATGTGCGAAACCCTATGTTTACCATCTTAGAGTTCAAAATGAGTGCACATAAAGATGCATTGCCATTAGGGATTAGTCAAATGACAGCCTCCTTTCAGACAGGGAAATGGGAATAGCAGTTGTAGGCTAGATCAGCCAATCATAGAACTATGTGCTTCTTAAAGGATGAGAACATGAACCTCATTGTTCCCAGAAGAAGGAAGCTTCCATGGATCTGAGTGAGTAAATCCAAGGGTTTATCATATTTGTTAAACACTGCCCTAACTGAAATATCACTACCGTACAGGTGGCTGCTGAAGTCCATCAAAGGCTCATAGAAGAAGAAAAAGAATCGCCTCCAGTGGATTCCAAAGAAAGGTCTCCTCAGTCGGGTACAAATAAAAAAGCCAAAAAGGAGAAGGAGGCTCCAAAGAAGAAAAAGGCAGAAAAGAAAGGAAAAGGTATTCAGGGTGGTAGGACTGGGTACCCAGGTCTCTTCGAATCTCTTGGTAGAAAACAAGCCTTTAACCAGGCACGTTCACCTCTAAGCTGCAGTTGGCAAACCACTTTGCATCTCAGCACCACCTGATTCTTTTAAGCAAATAACTGGTGTAACCAATAGATGTATCTTAAAGGCAGCTTTAAACTCTTAGCACTCCTGACCTGGGAAGGCCCTGCAGGGGGCTCATGTCTGCTGTAGAAGTACTCTGGGGGCACTTGAATCTAAGCAAATTGTTCGCTGCTGGAACACTCCTACCTAACCCTTTGCCTCAGAGTCATAAAGGGAAAGCAATCTCGAGAAAACAGGCTGAGAGAGAACTCCTGTTGACTTTAAGCAACAACACAAACTTCCCTCACACTCTTTCCGTGTGGACATTTTTAAATGTAATTTGAGACAAGAAAGGAATAGTAGAAAGCAAATGAGCAAAGTTTCTGCAACTGTATGTTTATTAAGCATACTGTAGTATGAATTCTAATTGGTAATAAAAATACAGAGTAGGATATTAGGGGGTGAAAGCTGACAGATCAGAGAGGCAAGGTACTTCTTACCTCTACTCCTCAGACCAAATGGGATATCCAGTCTCTCCAAGTCCTCAGTCTGAACCTTGAGCTCTTGTCCCTTCCCTTGCCACATGTGTCTTATATTCTTCTCTCTGCTCAGCCATAACCCTTCCTGTCTCCACCTCCTTAGTGTTGGGTTTAAAGGTATGTGAATCCCAAGTACTGGGATTAAAGGTATCAACCACCACTGCCTGGCTCTGTTTCTTTTAGATTGGATCAATCTTGAGTAACCCAGGGTGGCCTAGAACTCAAAGAGATCAGTCTGCCTCTGCCTTCCCAGTGCTGGAATTAAAAGTGTGCGCCACCACTGCCTGGCCTCTAAAGCTAACTAGTGGCTAGCTCAGCACTCTGATCTTCATGAAAGCTTTAATGTTAGAGCACAAACAAAATCTCACCACAAGCTATGTGGAGAAAATACTCTATGATAGATGTCAACGACATCTTGTAAAAAACAAACAAATAAAAAACACTGACAATAAGAGGAGGGGTGGTGGTGACCCTTGAAGCAAAGGGGAGAGAGGTATTTGGGAAGGAACAGCCACTTCAGTCCATCTCATATTCTAATAAGCCAAAGTTTCAGCATTTAAAAGCAACATTTCTGTTTACTTTAATGGAGCATGTGGTCAAGTCCAATCTTTAATTATTCAGATGATGGAACAAATGTAGAGAGTAATTTCTCCTTCGTTTGTAATCTAGATATGCAACTTCGAGTCCAGCAAATAGACCTATCCACTCACAGTTCCTTCCTCCACTTCCTTTTCCTTCACGTGATTTGCCATGTAATCACACCCTCAAGAATAATTATTGGACTGTGTAGAAATCACAAACTGTGCCTGAAACAGAATCACATTGCCATGGGCAGATCCTCAGAAACATCCACAAACTATTACTTTCCAATTAGTTTACTCAGTCACTGAAATGCTTGTAGTTGGGCACAAATTAAAAGGTAATTAATTTGGATGCATATTCTTGAGCATTATTATGTTTCAGCCATAACTTTTGAAGTTATTTTTTGGCCTTTTCTTGGAGAAGGCACAATAAAACAAAACTAAGAACTACTTTCAAATTAAAAAATAATGCTTTAAAAGGTAGTAATTTTGCAGGTGACTAATTTATCATTTTTTAAAATTCCGTAATCACCTCGGCACATGCTACTCACCTTGGTTTCTTCTTAAGATGCGATACAACATGTTTTGTTATGGATGCAGACCAGAAAGTCACAGAATTCTCAATGAGACATGATCAGTACTTCATTACCCACTGCAGAGAGTCCAAAGTTCCCAGTTTCAAAATCTCTGCCAGTTTCTGACTCTACAGATTTGCTGTGTAGTGACACCGTACAAGTGCCATGTCCATAAACTCATAGTCTGGTGGTTTACTCACCATGTCTCAGTTACCTTTCAGGAAAATCATCACCTGTGGCAGAGGTCAGTCCCGTCACAGTCTCTCCTGAGGAACAAGCCGAACTGGAAAGGAAGAATGAACTGAAGCTCAAGATTAAAGAAGAACATCTTGCTGCCCTGCAGTTGGAAGGTAGGAGGCGGGAATCGAGTAAGATCCACTTTCCAAGGAATCCAAGACCTTCTGATCTCGGCTGGCACCAGGCACAGTACATACCTATTAGGCAGGCCAAACATTCATATACATAAAGTTTAACAAGTAAATAACTGTTTTAAAAAGCAAAATAGGAAAGAAGTCCTGGCCAAAGCATAGTAAGCTCTGAGAATGAAACATCAGTCATCTCTGCTCAGTTTAAGGGCTTCTTCCCTATACTCAGCGAGGTCCTTACAAGACCTAGCCTCCCAGGACTCTTTTGATTGTCTTTTAGCACAATTCAGAATGGAATTTAGAGTATCAGGACTTGAGCAAAGATAGTCTGTGGAAAGAAAGAATTGTCGATATCCTAGGTGACAAAGCTGTACTGTAAGCAAAGGCACAGAGAACCCACAAAAATGACCCATCCATTCTTGTAGGATATTACTTTAGCTATATAAAGGTGTGTTCCATTCATTTCCCTGTATTTGTTTAACTATGCAAAGATGTGTTGCTTTATCTGGTATAATAAAAAGCTGAACGACCTATACATAGCTAGGCAGTAGAAGAATAGGTGCAAGTGGCTGGCAAAGAGACTAGGAGGAGGAATCTAGGTTCCCGAGAGAACCAGAAAGATAAGACACCAGTCAGACACACACAGAGGAAACAGGAAAGTAGGACTTAAAGAATGAAAGAAACGTAAGAAGCCCCCAGGGTAGTAGAAAATGACTAGATCTCCTGGGCAAATTGGGAGCTTGGGGACCTTTGGAGAGGGTTGAAGGGGAGGGGAGAGGCAGGGAAGGGAGCAGAGAAAAAATGTAGAGCTCAATAAAAGTAAAAATTAAAAAAGACCCTAGGCAAAACGCAGGTGAAGAGAAACAGGTTAAGTTACAAGTGCTAGTTGAACAAGCATGCGATAAGGTCGAGCGTTCATTGCTAATAAATCTCCACGTCACGATTTGAGAGCTGGTGGTTTGAGAAAGCCTGCTATAACCCATAGAGGATAAGGGTTTTATTTATTTATTTATTTATTTATTTATTTATTTATTTATTTATTTATTTATTTATTTACGCTTTTCGAGACAGGGTTTCTCTGTAGCTTTGGAGCCTGTCCTGGAACTAGCCTACAGAGATCCACCTGCCTCTGCCTCCTGAGTGCTGGGATTAAAGGTGTGTGCCACCACCGCCCAGCCGAAGGTTTTTATTTTGGATATGAAAGAGGCCTTTGTGGAAGTCTAAAGCACTTCCACTCAGGGGCAGACTGGCAAGAGCCAGGAAAAACCCTTGTGGGATATAAAGAAAAACCAGTAGTTCAAGATTAGGTAGTAAATCCTGTGAACTAGAATAGCCTGGAAGTTTAGGGTGGTGGAGGAAGGGGCTTGTGGCCCAGTGGCTTTGCTAAGCACCCTGGGTACCTGTCAATAGGGAAGAGGCTCTTCCTGGCAGACAGAAACCAGTTTCACAGGTTCCTGAAGAATGGTAAAAATGAACTATTGTCTTTTGGCCATCAATCCTCTAGAGTCCAGCTTGAGCTGAGTCAAGACGGTCATTTTGGACCAAGTCAGTGACATAAAATTTTTCTTCACATTAAAGTGATCAAGTTTTTCACTGTAGGCCGTGTCCTGTGGTGGTTGCTAAGACACATGTACATATGTAATCAAGGTAGAAGAAAAGAAACATGGACATAGCATTCTGTGATGCTGGAAATAGACATTTGAGACAAGGTGACGGGGCATCAAGCGAGACTCCCCAGAGAAAGTTAGCTGAACCAGAAGAGTATGGGAAAATGTGCTTAGGAGGCAAACCAAGGCAGGACTAGAAAGCAGAGGCATGGGCCAAAGCAAAAGGGATATAAAACTATTCAGTGAGTAGCTATGAAATGGAGGAGATAAGTGACTTGGGGTCTGGACAGCCAGATCATAGATTGTCCGTTAGACCCTGCTTCAACACATGTACGATCCTGTCCCTGTGGAAGCTGGTTCTAATGATACTTGAGCCGAAGAAGTGGGACTGCGCTGACATCAAGGAAGGCAGATGGGACAAGACTCAGGTGACTCTAAATGCTGTGGAGTGGATTTGGGATTGAAGTGAGGAAAGGAAGGGAGAGAAAACACAGTTAAAGCTATAGTTTAAGAACAATGAATCAATATGTGATCTTGGAGACAATCAAACTTATTAAAAAGTGTATTGTTAAAAATACTATTAAGTATAAAGCTCATTAAATAATTTTATATTCTCGAAAGATGTCACTGAACATTTCATTTTGCTTCTCTGAGATGGGTGCCACCTTACCTACAATTAAATGAAACTTCATAAACCAAAGTGTGATTAGTATAAGTAGATTTGAGTCATTATAAAAATGTATGTATATGTAATACAGTAAAAATTCCTCTTTCTCTGTTATATTGGTATATATTAATTTTACAAAACAAGAGGTTTCATTATGATCTCTTTATACTTGCATATAACATACTTTGATCATATTCATGCCTTATTACTCTCTCTCGATTCCCCCACCCCCAGTATACTTCCTCTTTCTAAGTAGCCACTTTTCTTCTTTCATGCGTCTTTGAAATACAGATTCCATAGGAACAAGGAAGCATACGATTAGTCTTTCGGAGTTCATTTTATTTAGCTTACATTCAGTTTCTCTTTTTAAATAGAAGCAGCCACGCAATTTCGACTTGAACTAATAAAGACAAAAGCTTTGGCTGTCCTTGAAGATTTAGTAACAAAGGTGATAGATGTCTACAAGTTCATGGAAAAATGGCTTGGCCAGAGATATTTAAATGAAATGGCCAGGTAAGTAAAGTTCTCCACAGCTAAAATATATGAGAGAGAGAGAGAGAGAGAGAGAGAGAGAGAGAGAGAGAGAGAGAGAGAGAGAGAGAGTCATTGTCAAATCCCTTTAAACCCTGAATCTATTTCCCTGGCAATTTCTTTCTTCTGTATTGACATCACTCATAGCAACCTTCCACTAGGTGGTGCACAGTCATTTGACATTCTGGTTCTGGCCGAATCTCAGCAAGTATATGGAAACACTCCTTATTCACATGGACTCAGGTTCCACATGGTACTCTTCCTGTGTGTCCCCCAGTAGCAGAACACTAAACCACAAGCTAGTTAGCAATTTTTATATGAACATTCTCAAAGAGCATTAAAAGCAGTCAACTTCAAGGGCAGCTTCTCAAGGCCAGGAACTGATCATTCTTTTTAAAGTTTCAGCATATGGATATTTTGTTGCTCATTATATAAAAACAGAATAGGTGTGCATCATCTTGCAGTGTTCAATCTTTCATCATAAGAGCAAGCAAAAATCTTTTTGTTCATTACAGTGGTGGTACATTTGATTATGTCTAATATTTAAATTGCATTCAATTAGGCCATTAACTATCCACTGCCTATTTATAGCCATGACCTGTGTGGTTTCCTATAAATCATCATTAAAAAGGGAATAAATATCAATGGTGTTCTTTCAAAAATAAAACACTCCAGACCCATGACTTAGCATGGGGCTATGGCAAGTATGCTATAGGTGAGAACCTAGGACCCAATTCTGCTGTACCATGGTAGCCCTCAACTGTTGCTGCTCATGGGCACCTCATCCAGATTTGAACTTTATGCACTGGAAGCTATTCTACCAAGTGTGTCCTGGGTAACACTAAATCCTTTGGCAATAAGCTAGAAAAAAGATATATATATATATATATATATATATTGCTTTTCTAGAAGTAAATAACAGTTATCAATCATTGCGATCTGTCATATAAACTTATTTTGAAAAATCATCTACCCTTTGATAAAATCTTTGTTACATAGAAAAATATATTTTAATACTAATAAAACCAAATTTAATAGGCTCTCCTCTTATTCAGCTTTGCATAAATCTAAACTATATTAACTACTTAATAAAAGTATGTTTTGTTTTTTATTTTATTAATTTGTACCCTGCCTAAGATAAATTAAAATCTTTAAACATCTATAGAATCATCGACTTACCATGCACAAGCTTGACTTATGTTAGCTTGTGTGTGTGTATCTTATTAAATTAACTAATAATCTAATAAAATCTTCAGTGGGGATCACCCTTTTCATTTTGCTATTTTTAGTATAGAGAAATTGACTGAAGTAGCTCGCTACTACATTGAAACATCCACAAAAATTCAAAATGAGATTTATTTAAGCCAAGAAGACTTCTATATCAATGGAGACATAAAAGTCTTCCCAGATGCTGTCCCACCAACCCGTCCTCCACCAGTAGAAAAGGAAGAAAATGGCACCTTGACAATCGAACAGCTTGACAGTCTCCGAGATCAGTTCCTAGATATAGCACCTAAAGGTAAGAAAAGCATCGCCACAGATGAAATCCAAGATGATTAGAATTGCTTATAGTGGTTGTCACTTGGCAAGAAGACGAATGAGCTCTGTTGGAGTGTATGGTACTGCAACGAGATCTTGCTCTGTTCCAGTTTGTCAGATATTTGCTCTAAAGGGCATTCATCTGAATTAAATAAGGAGGAGAGACACTCCAACAGTGTGGGAGTGTGGCAGTGGTCATCCTTGGTAACTATTTCTCCTGTCTTCCTCTTCCTTTGACTCCATTTGACATATGGAAGGTAATCTTTGTTCATACTTCTAAGTAGAGCTGTATTGGGGATGCTGAGTTTGTGTTTCTATCTAGCCAGGGAGGGTATACTAGGAAGTGAAGTATGTCCCTCTTCGAACTGCCTTTTCCTTCAGTGCCTCATAGATCTTGATCAGAACAAATGAGTTACTGAAAGATACTTGCTTAATTTATTTGGTCACATGAATGCTTACGTTAATTTCTTCACATAAATTCTTGAATGCCTTCTTATTTGATCATTACAGTTCTATGCCTTCTGCAGTGAGTCCCACCAGTTAGTAGCCTAAGTAATTCAGACTGATACATGTGTAGGATCATCATCTATAATTATCAGAACCAAACACTCAATCACAGAGCTGTTACGCATGTGTAGGGCCATATAAATTTTGGAGTCAGCTAATTGAAGGTTTGTTCATCTTATATGTGAACAAAGTTTTCTTTCAAAAATAACTTCATTTTACTCCTAAAAATGTCCTAATTATTGGGAAAGCATCCCTTTTCTGTAGAGTCAGTCAATGGGTGTTAATATAAACTCAGTCTCGTTTTTTGAAAATTAGCCCCAGTATTTCCAGAAATCCATAGAAAATATCATTTATAGCAACAGTGATAACTCACGCTATAGTCTATGGTTTCCTTGCCAAGACCAATGGGTATCAAGGTTTACATATGTTTGCTTGTGTGAACACATGCACTGACATGTGTCAGCTCATCAAACAGCTTAAGAAATCTTTATGCATCCAATGTATATAAACGCACAATGTGTCTAAGGATAGACATAATGGCAATATTTGGACACAATTAATGTGGACACTAGCAAATACCAAAAATCCAACTTTGTCAAAAGCCCACTCCGAAATCCTGTTACCTTCTAGCAAGACAGAGTCCATCCTCTTTCCCTTAAATGATTTTGCAATGTACTTTAAATTTTTATTTTAGTGTATGTGTGTGTGTGTGAATTCCTTCATGAAATATGTGTAAATACATCATGTACATGCCTGATGTGAGTGGAGGTCAGAGGCAAGCATCAGAAGCCTTGGAACTATGGTCATAGGTAGTGGCCCTTGTGGATACTGGGAGGAAAATATAGGTCCTTAAGTAAGTGCCATTGCCCCAACCTCCACAATGCCTTCTTATCCCATGATTTCATTTTGAAATTACAGTAGCTATTCATTTTGTCCATGCTATATACTTACATGCAAAATAATGGTGATTGAGAGGAAACTATCTAATTAGTGGACTAACAAGACCATTTAGAGCCATTTGGGTAGTTAAAAGTGAACTTTTGAAAATTATAACTCATTAATAATTCATTTCTAAAGGAGCCGATGAAATTATGGTGAATATCATAACACATTCTTCAATATATCCTCAGAGTCAAAGATTACATTCCAGCTAAGAATTTAAAACTAAATAGCAAATGGTATTTGATAACCTGACACACATATACCTCAGTATATAAACTCTAGAAACATTGGATTAAAAGTATGTCCACAGATAAAATTTATCTTATTCTAAATATAATAAATAGGGGAAGACCACTTTCAGACAATAATGAAACAGCAAGAGTGATATTTTGGTCACTGTTCTATTGTTGTAAAGAGCCACTATGTCTGTGGCAACACTTACAAAAGAAAGCATTTAATTGGGGTTTGCTTACAATTTCATAGATTTAGTTCATTTTCAACATGGCAGGGAGCATGGCGGCAGTCGGGCAGACATGGTTCTAGAGAAATAGTTGAGAGTTCTACATCTGGATTCCCAGGCCACAGAAAGAGGGTGATACTGGGCTTGGCTTGAGCCTTTGAAACCTCAAAGCCTACTCCCAATGACAAACTTCCTCTAAACAAGGCCTCCTCTCCCAATCCTTCTTAAGTAGGGCCACTCACTGATGACTGAGCATTTGAATATAAGAGCTTATAGGGTCATTCTTATTCCAACCACTACAAGAGAATGGATAGGGAAAGAGGAAAGTAAGTAATAGCTAAAAATTTTAAAAATATAATTAGAAGAATACTATTTGCTGTGGTGGAGTTTAGGATCTGACTTGAAAAGACAAAGAAAAGTATAATATAAACCAGTAGGTTAATTATGAGACAGAATATGAAATCTAGGAAAGTGCCCATGAGTGCAAAGTAAAGGAGAATTGATGTGTGGTGATTATGGCTGGTCCAAGAACAAAATATGTGGAGAAAAAGATTAGCAAATCTAAGGAAGCGTTGAGTGATTTTGTGACAAGGATCTAGAAGATAATTTAAATTTAGAAGAACAAACTTTAGAAAATGTATAGCAAATAGAATAGGAGGATAGGTGTTGAGTGAGTGGTCGAGGGAGTGGCCTGGATTTTCTCCCCTAGCTGTCTGAAAACTGCTGGAGAACAGCTGGTGGGTCTTTGTCAGAGGAGTGCTCTGAACACACTCAGCTGGAGAACTAACATACACATGAACTGCTGTCATTTAGACAGAAGGTAATGAGCTGTATATGAGATGTGGGATTTTTGATGATTCAAAGTTAGTTATGGTCTAAGTTTGATCATATTATGAACAAATAACACCCAGCTGAAAGGAATATGCATGCTGTATGTTTACTTCTAGATCTATGCTAAACACTTAATCATAGTGTTGGTGTCTCACCACCTGCAGTAATGTTCATGGTCATTGTTTTTGCTGTTGCTTGCCTAAACATGGCCTGCATAAGACCACAGCAGCCAACACTGCAGCATAGATGGGGAAGGGCTCAAAAGGCTCTGCTCCTAGCTGAGGAGCTACAGTCTGTGGCTTCTGAAAAGGGGAATATTCTTTCTTCAGGTCAAGCCCCCCAAGAAGTAGACTGCTCAAGAGAAAATGATAAGCCCTGTACTCATATGCACATGAGCAATATCAACTGCATGTATACATACAAATATATACATACATATAGATTTATATTATGTACATATGTGTATATATTGCATGAGAAGAGTATATGTATTTAAGAGGTAGATGTGGGTGGAGGAGCTCTTCAATAACCATGTGGAGGTTGTTTTAAAGGCATAGACTCTCCAGATGCTGTGACTGACATCACCAAGAAGCAGAAAAAGTCACGAAAACTTGACTACTACCTACCAGAAAGAAACCATCAGTTTTTGAAAATCTGGCTTAAAAAGTACCCTTGGCTTGTATACGATGAGCTATTAAACATTATGTTCTGTGCCCTGTGTCGTAAGCACGGGGTGAAGTCGGGGGGAAGTCAAGTGAGTTTTTTCTACGGCACAGACAACTTCAGGGCTGAATTTCTCAGTGCCCACCACCTCAGTGAAGCCCATGCCAAGGCCTCTCTGATGGAAGCAACAAGTGGTTCTCCAGTGAACAGAGCTGCCACTGAGCTAATGGTAAGGACCATGAGCAAAGTTACTCTTGGGAGAGTAGAGAACTTATTTAGATCATGCCATGCCCTAGCGAAGACTGGACGGCCCCTCAAAGACTTTCTTTGGATGTGTAAGCTGGATGATATGAAGGGTGTCGACATAGGCCCAGTCTTCAGAACTAATAAATCAGCAAGAACATTCACATATTACATTGCTGAAGTAGAGAGAAAAAATCTAAGAGAAAAACTAGAAAAAAGTAAATTTTTCTCGGTCATCAACGATGGAATTGTAGATAGTTTAGCCGAGGAAGTCACAATGGTCTATGTTCAATTTGCACATGCAGGAAAAGTGCAATGTCAGATTGTTGGGGTACAGTCAGTGGAACAGAAGGACCCCTTGACAATAAAAACTGCTATTGAGAAAACTCTAGAGATGAATCTTCAACTTAGGCTGTCAAGCCAAAACTGGGCAAAGAAGTTAGTTGGTTTTGGAAGTGGAGATTCCCCTGGAGCAGAGGGAGAGACCAGAGTGGCCCTGCTTTTGAGAGAAATACAGCCATGTGTGCAAAGTGTGTATTGCTTCGCACATCACCTAGAACTGGCTTACAAAGCAGTGTTCCAGAGTATCCCTCTGTACCACGACCTCAGGGACCTTCTTACCAATATTTACCACTTCTATCGCCACTCTCTGCTTCTGAGGAATTCTCTCATAACTGCCTTCAGAGACCTCCACCTTCGACCTGTGATGCCTTCTCAAATAAGAGGCAGACAGTGGCTTCATGAACTACAGGCTGCCCTCCAGAACTTTCTAAAAGGATACCCAGCAATTGTTCAGCAACTGCATTCCGTAAGTAATTTTGAAATATGTTTTCTGGAACATCAAGAAGAAATCTTATAGAATTCTTTGGAATAAGGTTTTTGAGGTGGAGAAATATCTACCATATCATTCCAAACTTGTGTTACAGGCAAATAAAGGCAAAAATGAAACCAACCAACAGAAAGCCAACGAACTTCTAGATCTTCTTCTCCAAGCTGATATCATCAAATTTGCTCATTTCTTGATGGACATCATTAGTGTCCTTAGCGTTCTGTCCCGTGCCAGTCAGAACAGAAATTCTTCAATTGCAGATATATTTACTACCTTGGAGTCAACACTGAAAATGCTCCAGATATATCAATCAAGGTGACAAGTTGAGAACATATGAGGGTCTGTCAAGGAAGACAGTTTGACAAGGGGAATTCTTTTCCCAGTGAGCATCCATTTAATTCTTCCTTTGGGTGATCTTCTTCCAGACCAGGACCAAAAGAACGCAGGGTAGATTCAGCCACACACTTTCATGGTAACTGCCTCAAGGGGAAAGAAAACATCTCTATCGTGAGAAAGGTGGTTTTAACACATCTTATCAAGAGGCTGCAAGACTGTTTCAGAGATGCCAGCCTAGATGTGGTGAAAGCAACCATGATTGGAAGCTTTAAACTGTGGCCCGCGAAGATAAATCAAGGTAACTCATAAGCACCAGTGATTCTGAACTCACTGTTCTGTGACTGCATGATGTTATTTTGGGTATGTGACATTTTTGTTTATCTGTATCTATTGCAGAATTTGGAGAAAAAGAGATATCCATTCTGGTTTCACATTATGAACCAGTTCTAGAAGCTGCCAATGTGAAAACTGACGAAGTAGATACCGAATGGAGCATGTTGAAATTAGAAATATATGCCAGGTGAACAATAAGCAAACTGAAGAAAGTGACATATATCAGTATCTGGGTAAACGCTAGGTCTCTCAGTCTTTTCTGTCTTTCCTCTTGCCTCCTAGATTTCAGAATGTTCGGAAGCTGACCTGGGATTTTGTAAACTCCATTTACTCACATAAGTATCCAAATATCCTGACACTCGTTGACTTAGTTCTGGCCCTCCCTGCAAGTTCAGCAGAACTAGAACGCGGATGTAGTCAGATGAAACGCTCCCATTCACACATGGATGAGAAAACCAAGGCTGAGAGCTTGACAGACATCCTCATCATTCAGCTGAACTCTCCAGACATCAGCAGCTTTGACCCTAGGAAAGCTATCCATTTGTGGAATGCAAGAACACGATCCTCAGCTGCTCACGTGGGACCTGATCTGGACAGCTCCTCAATTTCAGAAAGCCAAGATGAAAGTGACGAATGATGCAACTTACGTTGGCTTTGTTAATGATCGCAACAAAATTAAAGAAATAACCTTCAAAAATATTTAAAGTAAAATAGCAGCCAGTCTTTGCCTCAGAGGCAAAAGACACTTGGCATTCTCCAAATACACAAAGCGATACAAAGCAAAAGCAAAACAATTCAGACTCACTTTTTGGTTTTGCTTCTGTTCTAAGTTTGAATGGTTTTGTTTCAATTCCTGGGGTGAAGGCTGGCACTCCTAAGCAGCATTTCAACATCATCCTTCTGAGCATTTTCTCGAAGGCTGAGTAGACTGATGCTCTTCGCTTGCTCAGACAACTGACTCTGGTTCTTGGATAATTCTAAAGTCTAGTTGCCTTGAGTAACTCACCATGCCAAACTGATGGAATTCTTTTTATATTTATCTCTGAACAATTGTTGTCATTGAAACTGTTATTGATGATGTCTGAAAGGATCGTATGCCTAAATGCCTTGGACAGCTGAGTAACAAGGTCAAATGTTAAGATGGCTTTCACCTTTTACACTAAGATGGCCAAATGAACAAATTCTGTGTGAACTGAAAATAGCAAATTTTGCAACATTTTGGTTCCTAATGTTCCCACTACAATATATTATAAAATGGCTAGAATTTTAAGTGTTTTGCTTCTCTTGGCAGTTTTAATAGATTTGATTTGTGGTTCCATCTTAAAGAACATGTTTGATTTATTTACAATACCTGAAACTCAGTTGTGGCATCATATAAACTTTTATTTACAGGGAAACGTTTTACCCTGGAAAATGGTCTAATGACTAATATTAAATGCTTCTGTGAAATCAAAATAATATAAAGTTTATCTCTGAATTACCTGTGGATGTTTAATTATAGCAAAAGAATAAGGGTGAACTCCTGCTAACAAGTATTACAAAAATACATGTGGTTTGAAACATCAACATTTCAAAGGGATAACTGCATTTCCCTAGGGGTTGGAAGAAGCAGTGTGGTTCATGTGGACTCAGTGATACGATGAAAACTCAGACATAAAAGGAAACATTAGAATGCCATGTCTAATTCACCTTTGTTACTCCTGAAAAAAAGAACAGCTCTATACAGTATACCTGACAAATACTTGGATGTATATAACTAGTCTCCCATAATTCTAGAAGGTACCTTGGCTCTGTGTGCTAGCCAAATGTTTTTGTTGTTGTTTCTGTTTGTTTATTTTGTTTCTCTATTTTTAATGCACGTGCATGCAACTTGGAGTAAATCTAAGTAGCTGTGTCGTATATATATGTACTAGATTAGTAGACAGGAGCAAGGCAGTTGGATATTTCGTAGTATTTTAGAGTTAATTAGAACCTGTAATCTCATTGAACTCATTCAACAGCCATCCAAAGCTCCCTGCAGTTAGAAAAGGAATGAAATGCTAACTGGAGGACAAATGGAGAAAAGGGTGATACCTTCCTTGTGCCATCTCGTTTGCATGCATTTGAAATACAAACTGTCTTACCTCTGTGTTCTACTGGAGATAGAAAAAGTTATCATGACTCTTAAATATTCAAGCCACTTGGAACAAAAAATCGAGCAAAATTTTAGTCTAAGGATTATGCAATTTTAATATTTCTCAACCAGGAATGTTTCTTTGTTTGTTTTCCTGGAATACAAAGGACTCTTTGAAGAGATAACAAGTACATTAGGATTTTTTAAAATGTTTTTAAAGTACCCTCTTTCTAAAGTAAAATTTTCAGTGCTAAATAATTAAGAAATTTAACAAATAAATGTTTCCTTGTGTTGTAGGCATCATAGGAAATAAAGCATTCACTGACATTCTGCTTGATTTGGTGACTCTGAACCTTGGAACGAATAACTTTCCGAGCAGCTGGATGCACCTCACCCAACCTGATGTAAGCATCTGCTTTGCTTGGGATCTAAAAGCCTTTAATGCTGGCCTCACTTGATCAGTCAGTAGTTCTAAGAGAACTAATACTAACACAGTTGGTGGCACTAGCAAGAAATCTATGAAATTTAAATGAGTGAATGAACTTGAAAGTGAGATAGATTGCTGATGACCAAACACTGACACATTTCAGGAACTGAGAGAGTTGACCAAATTCCTATCAGTTTGCAACTGTCTTAGCAAGAAGCAGTAGATGATTTTGAGAGTCCTTGTTTTTCACCATAGTCTCATAGATGCCCTAGGAAATACAATAGTTACAGTGTGCTGCCCTGTTTGTTGGTGATGGTCCCTGTCTTTAACCTTCCACTGGTGAAGACACAAGTTAACAGAAATCCCATAAGTGAATCAGATGAGTAACAGTAAACAAAAACTATAAATGTCAAGATAGCAAAAATAAATAAAATCCTTTCTAGTTATTGACTGATGTGGATCAGTTGTTAGAACAGAAAATGAAAGTAAAGTCAAAACAGAAATGGCTCTGCCTGACAATGCAAAATCCCTCTTCCCATGCTGTGTGGTGGAGGTGCATACCTTTTATCCCCGCACTTGGGAGGCAGAGACAGGCAAATCTCTGTGAGTTTGAGGCCAGCCTGGTCTACAAGAGCTAGTTCCAGGACTGGCTGCAAAGCTACAGAGAAACTCTGCCTTGAAAAAAAACAACAACAAAAAAAAATTCCTCTTCCGTTTGAACCAAACTTTAAAAGCCTTAGTGGGAGAAGCTTCAAGTTATTTCCACAAACAATCCAATGAGATATTCCTGTGTTCTTTCAGTTGCAGGAGATAACTTCTTTATTAACAGTGAACTCAGAGTTTGTGGACTGGAGGAAGTTCTTGATGGTCACCGCAATGCCATGGCCCATCCCCCTGGAGGAGGAGCTCCTGGAGACTCTGCAGAGGTTTAAGGCCATGGACAAAGCACAGACAGGCACCATCACTTTTGAACAATATAAGCAGGTAGACCAGTAATACCAGAACTCTTTGTCCTAGCAAGGACCCAGCTCACTGATGACACATCATATTTCTGGTTGCTGTTGCGTTTCTCAGTAGCTCATATGTAGCCAGCACAAATAGAGTCAAAGTCCTAGGCAGGAATTTGGCTTCTATCCTCAGGGAAAGCAACAGAAAAAAAAAAAAATAAAGCCAAAGTTACAAAACCTTCATTATCCTTTTCCTGAGTTCTCAGCCCATGGGTGTATATCAAAACCACATGCAGGGCTTTAAAGTGTCCGACTGTCCAGTCCCCTAAACTCCCAGGAGGAGCAAGAGCAGCAGTGAAGAATGTGATGACGGAAAGGTGTTTTGTAGTTTTCCTTTGGAATGAGGTGCTTAGTGGATGATGGAACTTCTTTTAACAGAGGTTCCTGTGTTCCGTTTAAAATGTCTATAGATATACAAGCAGAAGTGTCCTGTCTGACACTTCAGGTCAAGAGGCAGTTCTAAGTCACTTCCATAGATGTGGAAGTTGAAAACCTGGATGGGTGAAATCACCCAAGGAAAGCGATGGGTAACCCAGAACACGATACCTGCTCACTCGAACTAGTGGGTGGAATGTAATGGTGGCTTGTTATAGAGCATGATTGCAGGAATTTTTAATTCAGAAATCAAATTACAAATGATTAAAGAAAATAATTTGTCATTAGGATGATAAATGGATATAGATAGATAGATAGGTGTCCTTCTAGCCATCAAGTCAGATATATGAACATCTACTCCATTTTTTGAAAAATTGAATTTTGTGATTGGTGATGGAATTCTATAAATAACATGGATGCCTGAACTACTTGTTTCATTTCTACTAACTGAGTGTGACTTCTTCACTATTCCATTTCACTAGAGACAACAAAGAAAGGAGTCATTTGTAAGGTCTTAACTTTGAAGCAGGGCAATGATCTGTAGGGAGTTTTCTCCCATGTGTTTTTTCACTGCAAGCTTACAGAGCTTCCAGTCTTGTCTTGTTTAGATTAATAGGTGGCATCCTTTTCATTAGGTAGCCTAGAGGTTCCTGTGCTCACACACTGAACCAAATAAGGAAACATTTGAGTCCTAATGTGTTCCTTTATGGCTGATCAAGATGCTAGTTTGGCTAATTGAGCTCTGATATATGTACTTCTCAAGCAACAAATTAGGAATGTTGCACCTGCTTGCAATTTGTTATGATAATTTTCTTTGAAAATGAAAGCAGCAGAGCGAAACCTATACTGTGTCCAGAGAGCTTAAGAGTTTTAAGAAACAGACATTTTTGGAAACCTTAGTTGTTGATTGACATAGATTATCAAATTGAATATCTTGCTCTTACAAATGAGGGAACAAAGGCTGCTGGCAACATTTTCCATAACACTGAACTAAAACTAGAACCATCCTTCACCAAAAGTGTGAGTTTATTGCAGAATATTAGACAATGCATTCATGAGAACTCAAGTACTTGCTTGATCACTGTCTTTGTTTTTGGAATTGCTGACTGAGTGCCTCCCTTTCCTTCCTACTCCCAGATAGCCCAGGACTCTGACTGTGCTCTTGACTTTACTGCATGACTTTTTCAGACTTCAAACCTTTGATGGCTCACAAAAAATATGCTCTTTCATGGGGGAAAAGTCAAAACCAATTCTCAGAGGAAATTTTTATGTCATCTATTGAATATATCACATTAGAGCAGTAAAATAACATAACTGTGGTACTGAAATCAACTTTTCTAGGAAGAAAAAGCTGTCTGCTATGATTTCTGTTTGTCTGCCTCTCTCCTTTGACTACTTGCAAGTTCACCACAACCGCCATTAAGTCATGTGCCAATTTCTGAAGCTTCTAAAATGGAAGTTTTAGAAGACAATATTCTGTAGCTGGATAATGAACATAAAGTCTTGTTTGTCTTTTGCTTCGGGTTCTTTTGTCACTATCACAAACTATCCTATGTAGAGGCATACTCAGACTATAGAATTGTATAGTGTAGAAATGTATAAAATGTAGAATTATATACTTTTGAAGTATCAAGTTATCTTTTACCAGTGATAACATATAGTTGCCATGAGCTCAGTCATTCAGATGTTCTAGGACCAAATTAAACATAGGAAAACGTCTCTAAAGAAACACAAGTAGTCTCAATTCTTTAGTCAAGTGTTAGTATAACAGAGTCAAGAATGTTTTCATATTTTAAAGAGACATAGCCTCTGTTAACCCAGTAAAGCAATACAGTTAACTGAATGTTGCCCCTCAGTTTAACCACATTCAGACGTAGTTGCTTAAAACTTCATACCACTAAAATTTTATTGCTGAGACTTTTGAGTTATTTTTGTATAGTTTTTGTTGCTGTGTCTTTAAGTTCATTGGTATTTCCTCCACAGAGTAACTTACTAATAATATAATTGAGAATATTTTCCTGTCAGATACAGTATTTTTTATTTCTATTAGTTGTAGAAGTATCTCCTTTTCAGCATAGAAGGAAATCCCATGCTTCACATCTACAAGAAACCCATGGTTACCATTAACTATTCCAGAAAGTGCAATCAATTCTTGGAAGAAAGAAAAGAAAGCTTGGAGCATAGACAACATAATAACTCTTGGTACAAGTGTGAGTGTGTCTGTGTGTGTGTGTGTGTGTGTGTGTGTGTAAATAGCTTATTAGATACAGAATTCTAGCTTCTCAATATATACTCTAGCAACTCAACACTTGTATGGTGTTAAGTGACAGACATGAATGTCAACTCAAACAAAGTGGAAGAAAGTCGTGGTATAGTCAGGTCAGGGTGATGCTTAAAGGAGACAGATTAGAGGATCCTCTCGGTGGTGGTGTGATCTAAGCCTGGTCTAGAAAGAAGTATTGATTTTCATGAGTGAAAAGGAGGATAGAAGTCACCTTAGACACAAAGGACAATCTGATCTAAAGACTAAGATCAGACACCGAATCTGAGCAGAGACTGGTATAGCAACATTGAATGTCTGAGCAATTCCATAGGGTCACATAAAAATGGCTGAAACAGATAAGAGGAAGAATAGACCAGAAACAAGAAAGCTGAGTAGCTGACACATGGCAGAGGTCATATGGCTATATAGTAGTAGCAGTGAAATTGAAACAAAAAAAAAAGATGGCAGAGGCATTCCCAAATGGGAATAAGAAGACAGTTTGAAGATATGAGTAGGATATGGGAAATGAGGGCTGCTGTTATCAACACAAGACCCCTCCAGAGTATAGTCAGCAAGAAATTAATACGATGTCATAACTTTCAAGTGATTTTCACACTCCAAATATGAAAACATATATAGAATCCCTACTATGTTGACTTTTATTTGTGTAATACTTGTTAGTATGATAGCATTAACAAATACTCTATCACATACGTGCTGCAGGAGCTCCTTCCGCTCCTTCAGCCAATAGCATTTAAGATACCAGCCTACTGCGGCATGGTCTCTTTCATTTTAAAAAGCAGTGGCAGCCCTCCTCTCTCTCTCTTGCTTCTGACTCCCGTTCAGACTGCTAGATTCTCTGTTTCCTGTTTGTGACGAGAGGACTGTGGTTTGGGACATTGATCTGTGTTTTTTCCCCTCCAATAAAAAACCCCTTTTCCAGACTGGTGTGGGATTGTTTTGCGACTTTACATATGAATATAAAAAATGCAAAATGATGAGATTAAAAGAAATGCAAATGCATATAGTTTTTTCTCCAGACTCTCTGTTTCTTCTCTGCCCTATATTTTGGAGACCACTGGGTAGAGCATAGAAAAATATTGTTTCACATTTTGGCTTTAAGATGAACGGTTACATCTTTGCACAATATGTTAAGGATTTTCATTATATGTAAATATTTTTTGTTTGTTTGTTTTTTGTTGTTGTTTGTTTATAGGCTGGTCTATGGTTTGCAGGAGATGAAGATGTAAAAATTCTAGAAAATCCCCTTGAACCATTGCCCTTCAACAGGCAGGAACATCTTATAGAGGTAACCAGTAAGATTCTTTTTGTTGTTATTATTGATTTTTGAGATGATTATCATTCTGTAACTCAAATTCAGCCTTCCAAGCACAGGGCTTCCAGGTGGAAACCACTACACAGATGTTAATTAGATCATTTTTATGCAGTAGGTGAGTATGTGGCAATAGTCATTTTCTTCCTATACTTCCACTTGAGTGGAGGAATTTTCCCAATTCTGTTCTTGCTTCTTAGATCCTTGTGTTGTTTCCCCAAAGTTGAAGCTTTGATAATCATTTAGAGAACCATTCCTTGTAGAGAAATTTTATGGGGCCAAAATTTTCTAATACCTATGTGATTATTGAAAACTTTCCATGGACTTGCTTGGATTTCAGTCGTTTTTTGTTTTGTTTTGTTTCCCATCTATCATAATAAGCCATTCTCCCAATTTTAAAACTCATAAGCATTCTTCCAATTCTAAAATTGAGGGAAAAGATTCTATTATTTTGCAAGTATTTGCTTTATCCACTTTCTTTGATTATGTTAAACACAGTGAGATGTACATACAATGTTGCCCATGTCCATAAGTTAGCTTGCTGTCCTCAGTATGACATCAATAATAGCATAAAAATCTACTGCAATCTCTGAGGCCACATAGATACATACATGCAAAATCTCAAAATCTGAAGGTCACTCTGACTTCTATATAAATGATTGAGTGTTTACATAAAAATAAATTCAAGGGTAGCCACATTCAGTAATATAGTAGAAAATCTGAATTATAGATTTAGACATCACACCAAATTCATTATAATATATTGATGGTTCAGTTTCTAGTCAGTCATAAACTCAAAATTGCAGTACAAATTGGATATAACTCCTTTCTAACATTTAAGTAAGCAATTCCCTTCAATTGGACTCAATTTTTAAAATAGATTTTTGTTACTTTTGATATCATAATTATATCATTTTCCCTTCCTTCTTCTCTTTCCAAACACTCCCATACACCTCGCCTTGACCTCTTTCAAATTCATAGCCTCTTTTTTATTAGTTGTTGTTATATATAATAATATATATATATATTCCTAAATATAAACTTCTCGGTTTGCATAATATTATATTTTTAGGGCTGATAATTTGATTTTGGATAACCAATTAGTGTGCTCTTTCATGGGGTAGGCTATTTCTCCCATTCTCAGCATCCCTTAGTTACCTGTAACTCAACTCTGTTTCTCTTGCCCTAAGCATTTCTGCTACATGATAGCAGGAGATAAGTTGAAGGAGGAGCCATGTTGTTACTGACAAGGTCTAAAATGTGTGGTTGAACATCATATCTTAATATTAATAGTTAATATTTGTTAATATTAATTAGCAAATTAATGTTAATGTTAATGGGTTAATAGTTGTTTGTTGATGCTTTTAATATGAAACCTGAGGATTGAGATAAATTATCCCATGAACTGTATCCTTTGTGAGGTCAAAGGTATCACTATGTAGACCTAGCTGACCTGGAACTTGCTGTGTTCACAAGGGTGATTTTGAACTCACAGATATCTGCCTGCCTCTTCATCCTGAGTTCTAGGATTCAAGACATGTGCTACCACACTTGTCTCTCATACAAAGCCCTGGGAAGGTGGTTTCCACATGACTGTATGAACACATCTCTCAGTGATATGAGCAGGCTCCTCAGTACTTGAGAGGGTTGCTGCTGCTTACCGATCATGTCACGTGAAAAATAGGATTTGCGAAAGCTAGAAGTTTTAGAAATGTCAATCTCGGACAGTGTTTATAGTTTCTTATTCAGCAATGGAACTTAGAAACATAGAACATGTAGCTATGACTTTAGGAACAGAGAAAGGTGTAGTTCTAACATCCTGGTAGAAAATTCATGGAGGAAAAGAGACTGTGGAATCAGAAAGAGATATCCACATGGGCAAAGATAGCTGACAGCATAGGTGAGTGAAGACATGTACGCATGTTGTGTGGTGTCCTTAGGACAGAAAATATTATCTGGGTGCTGTTTTCACACACCCACATGTGCGCATATGTACACACACACACACGCACACACATCCTTGGGTATTCTTAGCACAACCCTTCACATCTCAATGTTTGTAAAATGCAACTGGTCCTGAACTGTGAGGTCTCCACAATATTACTTAGTCCATATTATGGGCCTATTGTTTGTGTTTATGTAACTTTTTAACTCTTTGATAGTTTCATGTATGTATGTATATATATATATGTGTGTGTGTGTGTGTGTGTGTGTGTAATGAAAATTTGCCTTTGCATCCCTTATTACCTTGTCTCCTTTTCCTCTCTTCTCCCTACTGAAATCCCTTTTCTTTTCAATGAGTCAGCTTCTTACCTTCTATTTTCATACCTTCTATTTTGGTGTCTTTTTTGAATATACAACCCACTGGATTTAAATAGGGTTGTCTACATGAACATCGGTGGAAGGGTATTTACTGGACCATGGGCGATTTGCCTAATTATACCACTGACGAAACGGGCATACTTTCCCTGTCACCATTAACTGATTAACTGTCAGTAAGTCCTTCAGAGAGGGGTAGGGACTCCTGCGACCTTACCCCTCCCTTCTAGGGTGATGTGTTGATGAGCCCACTCTTGCATAGCTCTTGTGCAGGTAAACACAGATGCAGTGAGATCAGGAATGCATCTGTGTCATGTCCATCAGACACTATTCCATAGAAAATTTAGCTCCTCATGAGCTAGTATCTTACTAACTGCTTTTTAACGACTTACAAAGCCTATGCCTAGTTCATTAGATATGCAATAAGCACTTGTTGAATGGCTGAAGAAACTAATTAGTGTTATTTTGTGCCTTGTAGCAATTATCACGGAGTTAGTAAGTGGCCTGATATAATACCCACTAGCTGTCACAGACTTCAGTAAATGTAGCCATGACTTACCTGGATTCTCTGTTCGTCACTACCCTGCCTGCCTCTTCACTACCAGTTAAAAATTGTGTGTGTGTGTGACAGTTCTTCTTTAGGCTGTTTGCAGACTGTGAGAAAGATCCACCCCAGCTTGACTACACTCAGATGTTGCTGTATTTTGCGTGCCATCCGGACACTATGGAAGGGGTCTACCGGGCCCTCAGTGTAGCTGTGGGAACTCACATCTTCCGGCAGGTTGAAACTCCTATGCTGACCGCAGAAAAGGTAACTACATGGCACCAATACACCTGCTCTGGGTTCTGGATGTGAGGTGTTCTCTGGAAGTGAGGACACCAGAAGAATCGAAACTCATGATAGTAGGAACTCGCTTCTTTTCTTCTTCATATTTTCCCAGATCTCCAGCAAAATGTTTACATGTACTAGGTCTTCCAGTAAGCCTTCCTCAATTGCATTAAATTGGGAAACTCAAATTCCCTCATATACGTTTATCGTGAAATTAGCATCTGTTCCAAGTCCCTTGGTGGGGTTGAAGTTTGCTCTAAAAGGAGCAGACTAGACTGCGTTTTGCCAGCAGTATCAATCATGATAAACAAAAGAAACACATTATTAACCTGAACCAAGTGTTTTAGAGTATGTGAAAAATGTATCTGAAGCAAACTCTGACTTCAGACATTATCAGCATGATTACAACTTTTGACACCATTTCAGCCTCAAAACCACAGACATTTTCATTATTTTCCTCAGTCGGCACAGAAACTTTCTAGCTTGTTTGAAAGCCATCGTACATTCCCCTATGATTTCTGAGCGACGTGTATTCCCTGGGATTTTCAGATTGGCAGGCCTCCCATCAGGTACAAGGTAACATGCTTCCTTGGTGCTCACTTGATCTTTTACTGACTTTTGATTGCCCATTTGTTGTCACAGGGGCAGAATTCTGATGGGATTTCTTTGCTTTTTGTGGGCACAATAGCAGAAGTCTGTGGTACAGACCCCTTAGAATTACAACCATGCACATTTTCTTTTAATATATTTGTCAAAAAAGAGACAAACTAGAAGACCCTTAACGACTTTCACCTGTGGGAAACCACAGTTTGACAATAAGAACCAGACCAGGGTGAGGACAGACAGGTACCCAATAAGATAACAGGGGGATCTCCAAATGTATATGGAGCTAATGATTCAACAGTTACATGATAGCAAAAATACAAGCAAGGAGTACTGGTATTTTCTACAGTTGAAAACTTCAGAATATTTCCACCTAAGAAACTTAGGTATTGCCATCTGTTCTGAGAACTGTGTTTGTTACTTTCACAGTGGTTTCTCTATAGCCCTGTATAGATTGTGCTTCCTTTAAACTAATACTGGATTTGTAACTAATCCTGAATTGCAACCTTCTCTGACGTCTCAGTGAAATGACTGTCCCAGAGACATCAGTTTCCCTGATTGCAGATGGTGGCTGCCATTCTCTATCCCACCTGCCCTCTCTGATATCCTTGCTAACATGGTAAGGTGGACAGTGAGCAGATGTCTATGGGGAGATGCTGGTGGACAGTGAGCAGATGTCTATAGGGAGATGCTGGTGGACAGTGAGAAGATGTCTATGGGGAGATGCTGGTGGACAGTGGGCACTTGTCTATGGGGGGATGTTGGTGGGCAGCGGTCACTTGTCTTGCTTTGCATCCTCAGACTTGGGGCAAGATCTGGAAAGGTGTTTTCTCTCCTGAATGGCTTCCATCTAATTGTCCTATCTATGCCCTAAGAAATGAAGTAATGATGTACCAAACAGGGCAGTAACTCATATTAGAAAATATATAAACATAATTTTTAAAAGCTTGAAAGCTATTAATATTTTAAATTGAAAATAGGTTTATAATATATCTGATATGGTTTTCCCTTTCCCAACTCCTCTGAGATCCTCCCTACTACATCACCTACCAAAATCCACATCTTTTCTTTCTCTCATGACAATACAAGCAGTCATCTAAAGAATTAATAATAATAAAATATAAAAAACCAGAATAGAACAAAAAAGAAAAAAAAGAACCAAAGAAAAAGATTAAGAAACATATATAGATGCTGAGATACACAGAAATCACATAAAAACATAAAACTAAAAACCAATATATACACAAAGGACCTGTTTCTATTGTGTGGAATAATTTTAGGAGTATTGGTATTAGTTCATCTTTGAAAGTCTTGTAGAATTCTGAGCTGAAACCATCTGGTCCTAGGCTTTTTCGGTTGGGAGACTTTTGATGACTGTTTCTATTTCTTTGGCAGTTATACGTCTGTTTAATTTGCTTATTTGGTCTTGATTTAATTTTGGTAAGTGATATTTACACAGAAAGTTGTCCATTTCCTTTAAGTTTTCCTATTTTGTGGAGTACAGGTTTTCAAAATATGACCTGATGATTTCTGTATTTTCTCTGTGTCCCTCTTTTAATTTCTGATTTTGTTATTTTAGATGTTCTCTCTCTGCCTTTTGGGTAATTTGCATAAAGGTTTGTCTATTTTGTTGATTTTCTCAGAAAAAAAAACCAACTCTTTTTCTCACTGATTTTTTGTATTTTTTCTTTGTTTCTATTTTTTTATTTTAGCTCTCAATTTGGCTATTTCCTGCAGTCTAGTGTTCTTAGGTGAGTTTTCTTCTTTTTGTTCTAAAGTTTTCAAATGTTCTGTTAATTCACAGTGTGGGATTTTTCCAGCTTCTTTATCTAGGCATTTAGTGCTATGAACTTTTCTCTTAATACTGCCTTCATTGTACCCTATAAATTTGGGTATGTTGTGTGGTCATTTTCATTGAATTTTAGGAAATCTTTACTTTCTCCCTTTATTTTTTCCTTGACCCATTGATGATTCAGCTGAGCACTGTTTAATTTTCATGTGTTTGTGGGTTTTCTGGAATTAGTAATGCTGTTGACTTCTAATTATAAACCATGGTCATCCGATAAGGTACATTGGGTTAGACTAAAGAATGGATAAGGAAAATGTGGTGCATTTACACAATGGAGTACTACACAGCAGAGAAAAATAACGACATCTTGAATTTTGCAGGAAAATAGATGGAGCTAGAAAACATTATTTTGAGTGAGGTAATCCAGACACAGAGAGACAATTATCACATGTACTTACTCATAAGTAGTTTTTAAACATAAAGCAAAGAAAACCAGCCTACAAACCACAATCCCAGAGAACTTAGACAACAATGAGGACACTAAAAGAGACTTACATAGATCTAATCTACATAGGAAGTAGAAAAAGACAAGATCTCCTAAATAAATTGGGAGCATGAGTGTAACATGAGGGCCTGCTTTGTTGGGGTTTTTGTCCTGCCCAGTTCCCACAGTCCCAAAGAAAATTACATAGAGGTCTCCATAGGGCATAAACTGATTGGCCTATTAGCTCAGGCTTCGTATTAGCTCTTATAACTTTTACTAGCCCATTATTCTTATCTATGTTAGCCACATGGCTCTGTACCTTTTTCAGTGGGGCAGGTCATATCCTGCTTCTTCGGTGTCTGGACAGGACTGTGGGAAGAGCTTCCTGTTCTCATTGCCCCACCTCTACTTCCTGTTGGGTTGTCCTGCCTATACTTCCTGCCTGGCTACTGGCCCATCAGCGTTTATTTAAAACATAATTGACAGAATACAGAATTATCCTGCACCACATAAGGGCCCTTGGGGCAGGGTTGAAGGGGGAAGCAGAAAGGCAGGGAAAGGAGCAGAGAAAAATGTAGAACTCAATAAAAAATTCAATTAAAAAAAACTTGGAACACATGCTGGTCTGGGACTCAGGAAATCAATCTTCCCTCTGTTCATTTTGTGTTGGCCATCTACTGGCATGGATGTACCTGGCCTTAAGTGTGTTTTTCAATACACAGTGAGACTCCCTTGGGGAAAACTAATTTTTCGTTTGTGAGCAGTCATCTATTGAAAATGGCTTTTGGGTTAGGAATGGGGACTCATGTATACTTCCATTCTCACCTCTGGGACTCCATAGGGCCCACACCTGTACAGGCTCTGTGGGACCTGAGTTTCAAGAGGCAATTGTGCCTTTGGTCTTGTCGTTCTCTCTTCTGGGTATTCTTTCGTCATACCTCAGAGGGTCGGAGGCTTCTCCCCTCTCCAAGATCTCAGGAACCTATTGTCAAGATTTATAAGCAGTCTTCCCTTGATGGCACTAAGGACTTTCATAGTGGAGCACAATTATACCCTGAACTTCTCAACAGGATGAGCCCACATAGGATACAGAAGTATCATTGTATCATTCCACAAATGTTTAGTGAGCAGTTGTGTTTTCTGGGGGTCCCTGTAGCCAGGTGATAGCAATGGATAAAGGCTCTAGTAGGATGGTGATAGGCAATAATTAAATAAGCAAAATACAGAGCTGTCAGATGGTAGCTTTAAACATAAAGACTAATAAAAACATGTTAGTGCATGTGGGGAAGGTACAAGAGTTTGGATAAATACATTCTTCTTTGTGAAGTATTCTTACTATAATAAAAACAAAAACAAAACCAACCAAACAAGAAAAAATAATATAAAATAAAAAAAAAACCAAGAGCACCTTAGAGAAGAAGTGGTTCATTTCAGCTCACAACTCAGTTCATAGTCCATCACTGAGGAAAGTCAGGACAGGAACTCAGGGCAGAAACCGAAGCAACAGTGATGGAGGAGTGCTGCTTACTGGCTTGCTCCTCCTAGCTTCCTCAGTTTGCTTTCTTGTACACCCTAGGACTCCTGTCCAGGAATAGCATTATCATCCACAATGGGCTAGAGCCTTCCACATCAACCAACAATAAAAATTTTAAAATTCCCTGTAAATTATGTGTACAGACAGACAAACTTACAGAGTGATTTCTTCAGTCAAGGTTTCCTCTTTCTAGATATAATCTACATTTGTGTCAAGTTGACACAAAACCAATCAAGACACCTAGAGGTGTGGAAGAAGAGAGCCTGAAAAGGAGCTGAGATGAGGGGCACTTAGGAGAAGACAAAAGTAAATACAAATGTGTTGAAATAAAGCTGGACCTTACAGGTTTAAAAAAAACAGCCATACCAGCAATGATATTGGGTGATATTTGGGTGAAGTGGACATTCACCAAGATATCTGGGTTTCCATAAAAAAAAAAAAAAAACTGAGCATGGCCACCCAATCATAGCAGAAAAAATATTATTTATTAAGAAATAGTGCATTTTTAAAGACAGGATAGTGATTATAGAGGAGAGAAAGGTTGAAACTCAAAAGTTTATTGTACAAGAGGTTGTTGGTCTTTTATTTCTCATGATGGGCTTTGTGAACATTTGCGTATCATGGGCTTTCTGCACATGCTCCTGTTACATGGTGCTATGGTCACTGTTCTATTGCTATGAAAAGACACCATGACCAAGGCAATTTTTATGAAAGAAAACATTCAATTGGGAGCTTGCTTACAGTTTCAGAGGTTTGGTCGTTTAACAGCATGGCGGGAAGGATAGTGGCAAGCAGTCAGGTAGAGAGCTGCAGACTTAAAAGCCCATGCTTAGTGGCACACTTCCTCCAATAAGGCTATACCTTCTAATCCTTCTCAAGTAGTACCTCTCCCTGATGACCAAGCATCCAACTACATGGACCTGTGAAGGGCATTGTTATTCAAACTACCACACATGGAGTTTATTAGGAGTCACAGATTACCTTTAGATTCTCTGAGGCACCTTTGAACCTGTGCAGTGTCTCCAGACAGTACCAACTCACTTTAGCGGGAGAGTTTCCAACCTTTCTCTCTGCCACAAGGTTCTTCTCATAAGGTAATTTATTTCAGCCTTTGTCTATCCCACTTTCATGGGTTAGCACAACAGGATGGTAAGGGCTGAGGGGAGAGTCTAGCTCGCTTTTCTCTGAGAGATGATGTCGTTGGAAGAGCACTGTCACCTGTCTTAGATCATCTCAGGATCACTCTGGCTGCTCTTTTGAGCATAGACTAAAATAAAGAGTAAAAATGAGGGAAGAAAGGAGGTGTAGTAATTCATGCAGGGCTTTTCCCATCCATTGACTCCTGTGGCCAGATTATCCCCATTTGGTGTCTAATCAAGTCAGTTTCTTCAAAGTAGCTGCACTTAGCAAATGTTCAGCATTTGTGAGCATAGTTAGAAAAGAAGACAGGCAGTGGTTAAGAATGGAGTCTCAGCTATAGGAGCAAAGAGGCAGGAGAGGGACAAATAATTCTGCCTAGAGTAAGAAAGACCAAAGAGTGAGAGGCTGTGCCAAAGCCATTATTACAGCAACATGCAGCCATATGGTGGGTGGTACCAAGCCACCTACAATAAATGGCCTGCATTCCTGTTGTCCCTTACTCGCTCACTACCTCATGTTGGTGTTCCTACCCAGGAAGTTCACTTCATCTGAGAGCTGCTCTCAAGAGCTCACTTGATGCACAAGAATATTGTTTAGGAACTAAACTATTATACAACGGAAACCAAAGATGACTGTGGAGGTTGCGACATTTCTCTCTTCAGCTGTCAGGGATTGTTCCAGACATGGAATGAACTCTAAGCACTTCAGAAACACAAGAATTACCCACCTCACTCACTCCCACTCATTCCTGAATACTGTTTTGTCTCAATCGTTCCGTTCATTCATCCCGTTCCAAATGTGTTCTAGCTTCCTGGGCAACCACATCCCAGGAGTCTGCAAAGACCTCTCTCAGAAATCAACTCCAATCAACCTCTATGCACCCTCAAGGCAGTCTGTCAAATCTCTGCTTTTACCTTCTGTCTATACTATCATGACAACTGGAAGTCACGTCCCACATTTTATTCTTTTTTATATATCTTTATTGCCATGCTGCTTTTATCCAATGAAGCTCAGATCCTCTGTGGAAAGCGATGGCTCTTTAGGCAATTTTTTAAAAAGTTCACAAGCAAAACATTTATTAAGAATATACTAGTTTTAGTGAACTTAATCCTTAAGTGAGTGAAATTTGGGGGAAAATGGATAAGAATTCTGGCCCCCTGTGGTGTGAGACTATGATGTTAGACTTAGGAAATTGTTAGTTTACAGCTCCCACGTGGTTGAAGTCTTGATAACTGCCCTTAGCAGCATGATTGAGACCCGGAGTTCGAAGCACATACGCTTCTATTCACTCTTTCACTTGGGCTTTTATTCTCTTCTTTTCTGTGTCAAATTAGACCTGAGACTGAGTAAATAAGAAAAATGCATGGTCAGAAAGTTTCACGGGCATCATTTCAGGGGAATGATTATCGAAAGGCTTTGAGAGTCAGAGCAGTTGAACACAGCGCTCAAGGATGCCCCGTGTCCTCTGTTGAAACCTCATGGATCTCTCTGTTCTGATGACATGGATAAACATTCAAAAGCACTGGCTTTTCTTCTCACTGCTAACACTGGTTTCTCTCTCCGGTGTCTGTTAGTGTGAATCCGTTTTCTTGAATATGCCTTTTATACTTACACCTCTAAGAACACAGGCTGTTCCTTCCATCCTTTCCTCTCTTATCATTTGGCCATAATGTGTATTCCAAGTCTAAAGGACAAAACAACAGGAATTAAAAACAAAAGAAGCCTCTGACATTAGTAAGAGAAGGACTCTTTTTCCTAAAATGTTGGACATTTGAATTATTACATTTTGGATTAAAGATTATTTATTCCATGATGTGTGTATTGGATCTTTAAAAAGGCAGTATGCCCTAACTATGCAAATGGTGACATGGCCAGATTTTCCTAACCTTTAAACTGCTTGCACATCGAACAAACTAGTGATTTATTAACCTGTCGGGGTCCGATGCCCCAATATAAAACTACTTTTCCCTAATTGGACCGGTATGGAGGCATGGGAAATAATGAGACACAGTTCACACAGCAATATCAGAAGCAAGTTTCAGGCTTCATTCTTTCCTGAAGATGACTCAACGTTTATTATTCAAACACCTTTTATTCCCCCAAGTAAACCAAAGTGGAAACTCATTAATATTCTCTATATGGGGGACACGGGAGTACCATCACACCTGCAACTCAGTCACCAGCTTGGAATCCACACCTCTCCCCAGGCGATCTACATAATAACAAAAGAGAAGGAGCAGTACATCCTGAGGCTTTTGTTAGATAGCCACAGCTTGCTGGCAGGATAGTGACTGCCTTGGAAACCAAGCATGGCCAGAGAACTTGGCTGTATATATCTTGTATGAAATATGGGCCTGCGGACTGGAGAAATAGCTCAGAGGTTAAGAGCACCGGCTACTTTTCCAGAGCAGCACCCACATGGTGGCTCACAGCCATCGGTAATGAGATTTGGTACTCTTTTCTGGTGTGCAAACATACATACATACAGACCACTGTATACATAATAAATAAATAAATTAAAAAAAAAATAAAATATGGGCCTTCATTAATCCACAGGTACTGTCTTGACCCTGTTGCCACGGTGCCTACGCTAAATTTCACATAAATGCCCATTCATTAGGCACCCATTCAACAAGAAATTTTGTTTTGCTGACCTAGAAACCTATTGATGAGTAACTGTAAAAGTAATCACCAAGGACCCAAAGCACAGACACTAACACTTGTTTCTGGATTCAATTTCATGTTTTTAAATCATTGTTAGGTGGAAAAGAGGTAAAAAAATATATATTTTAACAAATGTGAAAACATGTATTTAATCACCAAATATTCAACTGTGATAACCTCTTTTTCAAAATTTAATTAAATTCTATATTTACAAAATATATAAACACCCAGAAAAAGCAAGGTAATCTCTCCAAGCTAAAAAAATTGCAACCTCATTTTTTCAACTCTGGTAACAGTCCATCCAAAATCTCAATGGGGACTCATAACTGCCAAAGGTTTAATTTATTGCCCCCATGCTGTTATGTATGGCATATGTCACATTTATTTAGAAAGCTCTTAACTAAGAACTAATGAATCACCTGAACTGAATATTTAAAGACATGGGTCCTCTCTTAAATTATAAGTTCCTCATTTCTAATGGTAAAGGAAAATCAGAATCCATGTCTTCTCAGATAGCTGATCAACCAAAATTCAAAACTATATATTTCTTTATGCTGAGTAAGTAAATATTGATTATTTTTTCATTAGCAAAAATATTTGTGTGGCCCTATATTTACAAAATTTACTGCAGAAATTCTAAATAATAAGGAAATCTCTGAATTTACTCCATTGTTGATACTGTAATATAATGTGCCCTTTATTTTATTGATAAGTAGTCACATAACAAAATGATATTATGTTTTCTGGGATTTTTATGAATGTATTCTGTGAATGCATTCTTGTTAGGGTGAGTATCCTTCCAAACCATAATTTTTACAACAGAACTGAGTCCTATCACAACACTAATTTGTGTCACTATTCCCCCGATTATAAATCGTCTATTTTTACTGAATTAACTTCTATATTCAAAACTTTTTTATCCACAAATATTCAGGATTGTTCTCAATCTATACCTATGTAATCAAGAGATACAATTACTTTTATGACTTTCAGTATTTAAGATGTTGTTACAGAGGCAACATTGTCTTAGCTATACATGAGTTGAGAGCATCTGAAGTCAAGTCTCATGACTACATTTTGAAAAGCAACAGTAATAATTAATCCCAACCTGACTTTGGAAATTAACTTGCCATAACCTCAATTGAAATCAATTTCAAACAGTAATTCTATCATCTATAGACGTTGGGAATCAATTAAACTATTTTATTTCTTTGTGCCTTTATGAGGAATGTTATGTACCTGGTCATGTAGGGTACCTAGTCGTGAGGGTTGGTTAAGATAAAAGGGGTACATTGCCCACTGGACCTCTGGATACTATGAGCTTAACTGCTCTAGGATTTTGACACTGGTTTTGAATGTAACAAGTACATTTTCTTCTACAGTTTGTTTAGTGGGTTTGTGATAAGCACTGACCTTCCTTTATACAGTTCTCATGTAATGAACGGGTTGGTAAAATATTTCTATTGCTGGAAGCACTTTAGTCTGACTTAACAACATTTGATTTGACAGACTTCCATCTCCACTGTGAGTCCCAATGAGGAATTTCCCGAGGCTGAGGACAATGTGACAAGAGAGGAGCGGGAATTGAAAGAGGAGAAAGATGAGAGGGACCAGAAGGAAGAAGAAATCCCCGAAAATGCAAATCCTGAAAAGATTTCCATGGAAACACTGCTCAAAGTGTTTGGAGGAGGAAGCGAAGTGCTGGACGCTAATAGATTTGCCAGCTACCTGAAGATAGAGAACATCTATGCAGAGGTTGGTTAGATTGTTTGCATGGAATTTCTTCAGACACATACTGTATTGTGGAGCGCTTATGCTAAGTTACTTTATTATATGAATCTACTTTAAAATAACTTCAAGATTGCAAAGTAAACTAATTGCATTTTTGTTCTTTTCAAAAGAACTTCATAAAGACTTTTCAGGACCTGGGGGCGAAGAACCTGGAGCCAATTGAAGTTAACATTCTCTTGAAACATCCTTATGTTCAGGACCTGATTGCAAATTATTTAGACTATAAAATTCCTGTGAGTATGAGTCAAAATTGTCCTAATTTGGGTGGTCCCAGCTAAGAGCATGCTGTGCATTCCTACTGTGAACTATTAAAGAAGGACAACAAGCTGGTCTTGCCCAGAGCAGTCAATCTCTAATGCACAATTATGGTCATTCTCAGTAGTATACATCTACATACTTAGTACATGGTTCTACCTTGGGAATATAGCAGTGGGTTGTTGGTAGGTTATAGTTAAAACCAGGTATATGAACTACTAGGAATATGAATTGTTTGAGCCAAATAATGATGCTTGTCTACAATATAAAAATGTAGAGCATGTTTCTCAACCTTCCTAATGCTAGAACTTTTAACACAGTTCCTCTTGTTGTGGTGATCTCCCCAACCATAAAATCATTTTTGTTGCTACGTCATAGATATAATTTTGTTTCTCTTATGAACTGTAAATATCTGTGTTCTCTGGTGGCCTTTTTGGGGGTTATGACCCACAGACTGAGAACCACTGGTGTAGAGACAAGAACTCCTGCTGCCCAAAAAGACTAACCAAGACTGTGATCTCCAGCCAAGTGCGAGTATAATCACCATTTTCAAATCATGGTATATATTGTCAATGTGCTAATATTCTCATGTTAGTGTATTAGTTTGCTTCCTGTTGCTAATAAGGCACCCTGACCAAAAGCAATTTGGCCAGGAAAGGGTTTATTGCTTTAGAGATTACAGTCCATCATCAGAAGTCATAGTAGGAACTCAAGGTAGGAACCTGGAGGCAGGAACTGAACAGAAACAGTAGAGAAATACTGCTTACTGGTTTATTCCTTGTGGCTCACTCAGCTTGCCTTTTTATACAACTCAAGATTGCCTGCTCCAGGGTGGTACTCCAGAGATTATGATTATTTTTATAAAAATGTTTTGGTAAAGATTAGCTGGCATCATGCACAGAAAGTATGTAATGGCTACTGTGAATTTTATTCACTATTGAGCTTCTATCCTTGAGTTCAGTAGCAGAAACTCCTATGGGGAAGAGGGGGATGAAATGAGTAACAAACATGACTTCTGCCCACAAAAAAAACATTCCACTTACATTTACAAAATAATTTGTAAATGTAAGAATTGTAAAAGGGTGACATAATGTAAACAAACCAAGTATGGAATTATAGTTGTTCAAACTGTGACTTGTGTGTACTAGAAGCATAGAAGTAACAAGATACAAAGAAAGTAGACAATTAGGATTATACAAGGGATAGGAAAAAAGTCTGTATATCTTTTCCTATTGCGATAGGATGATGTGGGCATCCTAGGTAGAAGGCAGGCTTAGATCAAGCAATAGAAGCAGGACTGCACAAAAGAGGAGTGTTCAACCCCTTGAAAGGCTGTCTGTAAAAGGTAGAGGGTAATTCCAATGATTTAGTAAGAATAATTAGAACTAAAAAGAATGAAAATGAATTTTATATAGAATTTGATAAAACAATTGAGGAATCAATAGGCTTCTGAGTATGGGAGTATGTTACTATTTTTAACCTCTAAACATTCCCATATCACCTAACCATATCATGTTACCGTCTCTCTCTTTTTTTTAATAGGCTGAGTTCAATATCTGATTGTTTAAACACCATCTCACCCTGCACAATCTGTCCCACATATAAGGGGAAATGTGTCATCTGTTCTAGTAAAATAATTACTAAATCTTTTAGAATAATGTATAATAGAATTTATTTTCTACTACCCAGAATAAGAATAAGAACATAAAATCACAGCCCAATTATTTCCTCCCTTAATTGGAAAAAACCACCTACAAAACCTGGGCAGATCAACAGCCGTTTTCAGGGTCAGATATGATTCTGACCAGGTTCCTGCCTAAAAGTAGAAGCCTTGAGATGACCAGCTTTGAGAGTCAACCTCTGAAAAGCTGCAAGATCCCCTGGAAAATCTAAAGGCTACAAAATTCTTCTAAATGATATATTTCTCCCACTTTGGAAAGTGTTTATTTCCTATAAGGTAGTGTCTAGTCATAGTAACACTATGAGATCTTCTGAACAGGAGGACAGAAGCTGTATGACTCCCACATAGAGAGTACTACAGAGCAAGGAAGATTGATACTGTATTTCTTAACACCAAAGTATGACTTTCAGAGGTCTTCCTTATGCCAGAGTGTAGCAGGACATCTAATATTCCAAGTCACCACCTACTGTATGCCAGGAGAATTTTGATACCTTGATCACCAAAACCCATTTTGTACAATCCCAACAACTTCTTAGGTATTCAATTCACGCTTTTTCTGGAAACCCATCCTCCCAACCATTGTGCAGTTAAACAGGCGCCTAGGATCAGAATCACAACACAGTAGAGAGCTAGTTGATTTCTCCATTAGCTAGTAAGCTATTAGTGAGTTAATTCAGTGGTAAGATGCTTCTTTATAAGTCTGAGACAGATCCTTAAACTCTTCACATCTCCTTCTGTGCCTGACCCCAGTAATCATAAGACAAGGTGAAAAACTGTGATTCTCACTGGTAAGATTTTATCAATAAGAGTTGTGCCAATGACCTGGAAAGCCTAAAATAGGTATTTGAGATCAAAGGGAGGTCTTGTCCACTACTGTATTTTGTTCTTATTTTTGATAATCAAAACCAAAGGGAAGGAGGGACAGAGGGAGAAAGGAGAAAGAAGTAAACATTGCAGACTTGGGCGGGGGCTCTCATACCTGTGCTGTTAGTGTTTGCTCCAGATATCCATGTATAAGTAAATAGATCACATTTTTAAATGAACCTTAACCACAGTGATGTTATTTGAAGATCGTTCGAGATAAGAACAGCAAAACCTAGAGTGTGGTTTTTCAAGGTTAAAAAGTTGTTTGCTCTTATAAACAGTGAGAAGCTGGAGGCTGTTGCTTAACAGCTCTGTGTTTACAAGGTCTGTGTTTACAATCTACAACATTAAAATATATGTATACATACATATATATATTAAAAATATTTTTTTTAAAAAAATGGATTATATTTAATGAGCAAAACACCTTAGTTTTGTTCCTGTTTAAGGTGCACTGGTTCTGTGCTTATGAGTGTAAATGATAGAATCTTGGAAATATGTGGTGCTGGGCATGTGATCCCACAGTATCCTGTGTTCCACAATGGTAACATTGAGATAACTACCAGCCTTTCCTCATGCGACTCGTGTATGGATGGAAGAAGTTGACACACACAAAGTGCTGAGCTCAGTTTCTGGCAGATGAATGTAGATACCACTACTGATACTGATACGGGATATAGAAGTATCGGAACCCAAGAAATCTTGCAGTTGAAATGAAACATACAAAGTGATAGGTAGATGGTAGATGCCATTCATCTCTTTGTCTAGAAACAAAGTTTTTACTGGAAAAGATCCAAGGGACTAACTGAAGTCCCAGTGGTGAACACAACTGTGACTTCCAGATTTTGGTGCTGTATTTTACAGATTTTCAGTTTATATCATAAATTTACTTCTACTCCTCTAGACCTCATACAAAGCAAATATGTTCAAAAGTGTTCTTAAATTATTAAGAAAAATGTGTTGGGTAAATGTTAGCAAATTAGTGAGAATACCATAACTCCATTGCTGTGGAACAATTTTTTGTCACAAAAACATTGACAAGCAGAACTGGATAAATTATTTTTCTCTAAGAACAACTTAACCCAAACCATTTCTTATTGTGAGCACATGCCAAATAACTGAGGTTTGTGTGGAAATCTCCCAAACAAAACACGTCTCCAATGGGAAATAGGAACAATTCTTTTAGTGTTAAAATCAAAGCATGACAAAGAGAGTGTCTATAAACACAGACCCAACTTCATGCAACTGTAATCATAACTAAAAAGTTATTTTCATTTCACTCTGTCTCCAAGACATCTGATTTGAAAATACTCTCCGATCTTACTTTTATCTTTATTACAACATCCAACACCTGCTTCTATGCTATGTTTGCAGAACATCTGTGCCCAGCATCTAACACCATCGGTCCCCTCTCCAGTCACTGCCACTGATGGTTATGGCCCCCTCTTTCATCTTGAATTTTGCCAGTGCTGGTTGGCATGTATCTGGAGCACATCATGTCATTTTGCCCATACTGTGAAGTGTCAATCTCTAAATTCATGCCTGGTCAACCAATAAGTGCCTGCCCTCTAGAATTGCTGCAAGTGGGACCTAGAAATCAATGGGAGCTGCTGATCTTTTCCACTTAGCTTACTCAAGGTTGACTTCTGCCTTTAAGGAAATCAGTGTTTTGAAGGAATGAGATCCCTCAAGGGAATGATTCAGTGTGCTTCCTGTTACTGACTGACAGAATGACAGATTTGGGAGCCAAGTTAGAGAGTGAAAAAGCCTATGTCTTCATTGATAAGATGACCACAAACTGGAAGCTGTGGAACTCAGCTCTGGGAAAAAGAAACTTAGATTCTTAAAGCACTTTCTTAAATTGTGAAAAAATTAACATTAAAACTACAATCACTATGCAATTTTTGTCTTAGACCTACGCTAATACTCATTCTACATGTATAAGTTTACATTTATTTTGAAAAACACTGTTTTAAGACATTAAATTGCTAGAATATTGATACCTGTGATAGTAAGAAGAAAATGAAGAAGTAGAAAAGTCCAAGGAAAAAAAATCTATTGCTCAAAATTTCTATATTTAAATTTTTATGTAGATGTGATTATTTTGGCATTATAATATTTCTTTAATAAAGTGTGAATACTGTCTTATTCATTAATAGAAAAATAATCTTTTGGTTTTCACACTATATGACAGAGTTGAGTAATTGCTTTTTATAAATGTTACTTAACATGACAACTCCATTATAGGACTATAAAGAAGAATTTCTAAAACCCTTAGATGTCATTCCAGGGATATAACTACATAGTTTCAGAATAGCACTTACACTTGATGGTGAAGATTTTTCTCAAGGAAACAAAAGAAAAGAATAAATGACAAGCAACTAGCTGTTTAATCACTGCAATACAAGATGTCCATCAGTCATAAAGTCTTTATTTTCATTTGTAATGTCTCTTTGATTTTTCTCTCTTAGGATATTAAAATGATTCTTCAAAGGAATGAACATGCCCAAGGCAGTGATGGAGAAAGGTCACCGTCAAGACTTACAGAGGAAAAGAAATGAAGGCTAAGTTTTTTATAATGTAGAATAAAGCTTCATACTCAAACTGGCCATGGTGTTTGTCGTGTGTGTTATTGCAGCTGTAGTAACGATTCCTTCTTAGTTGAGAATGAAACTTTCCAAAATCAGAAAACATTTTAATCTTAAACCTCAAAAAGAGATAAAAATATAAAAGATATAAAGATGAAATTTAAGTGATTCTGGAAATAGAAATTACCAGAAACAATACACTCAAAGTAAATGTACTGATGAGTCATGAAGACTCCCTATGTGAAGTATTTTATTAGCAGACTATATGGAAATCCTTCCAAAACTCTGTATCAGTGCAAAGCTTTTCTTCATTTTCCAGTTCTTGCTTTATATATTATAAAACTAGAATGTTCATCCTAGTAACCAAGAAGATTCATCATTGAGCTGCTGAACCAGTCACACTTTTAAGTATTTATGCTTATTTCTGCCAAAATACAAAATTTCCTTCATAGACAGCTGTTTACATGACTAACTAGAAATCAAATTTAATGACAGTCATCTCAAGAAAATGTTATAAAAATGAGTAGTCCTGTTCTTGGGTGGCTAAGCTAATATGATGCCCTCCCTGGCTCCCTTGATCGGTTATTCTCTCTGAGGATCTCTTGGTGGGTCCTCCTCCTCTTATACCTATATTTATGGGAGAGTTAACATGAATAAGTTATTTATTCACAGCCAATCTCCAGATATATCTTCCACTTCTATGAAATTATACATACAGCTCAAGCCAAAGTTCTTCTCCTCTGGCTCTGCCCACCTACTTCCAGGACCCTCCTCTTCCTCTTTAATATAATCATACCTCACCACAGCTGTGGAGGCAAACTGATAAGGAGATCATTATCTGTTCCAAATCATAGGTTAAAAGGAGGTGTCCTCTCAAACTGTTTTTAATAGTTGTTTCCAGGTCATTTACTTTGACACAGCATTGACCTCGTCAAAATACATTGCCCACTTTCCCTATGGCTGAAGTCTTTCCACCATCAAACTCATCCGAACGTTATCACTCTCCTCAGCACCACCCTTGTTTCTTAGCTTTATTTCTTGTTGGCACTTGATAATCACAGTAAGACACAAATGACCTCATTCTCATCTAGTCTTCCTGATGCTCAGTTCTTGTTTACATTCCCTCAGTAATGTTCTCATTGCATTACCCAGATGTTCTGATTCACTTTTGAAAACTTTTCTAAAATGTTAGAAACTATTTTTTGTTTGTTTGCTTGCTTGCTTTATTTTTCTCCTTCCTTCCTTCCTTCCTTCCTTCCTTCCTTCCTTCCTTCTTTCTTCCTTCTTTCTTCCTTCTTTTCTTCTTTCTTTCTTTCTTTTCTTTTTTTTTACAATCAGAAAGCAAAAGCAAAAAGGAGATTGGAAGGACCCAGGCGCCTGCTCTGAGCTATGGAGTATGTGCAAGGTCCCATGATGCTTCATTTCCACATTTCACCCATGATGTTATGTGGGGTCAAGACTTATTTTCCCTCTTTTACAAATAAGGATACCAAATTGCATACTAGGTAAATGGCACAGATGTGATGCAAAAACAATTTCTCAATCACACTAATGCCACTAGTGCTCCTTCCTCCACACTATGCCTCCTCCCTCCCAGAGGAGGTCCTGGAACTGTGTGAGTACCACCAGCCGTAAACCTCTCACCTCTGACCATTGACCTCAAAGCAATGCACTTTTTGAATTCTACTTCTTCTTATGTTATAGATCCTGTTCCCATCTCAACCTCAAAAACCCCAATTCATTACTGTTTTCTGATTTTGTTGTCTTTGTTTTGTCTTCATCCTTTGGTTACTTCTTCTCAGTATACAAATATGTTTAAGATTCAAGTACATTGGGAAAATTCTTCACTTCACTCTACTCTTCTTATCCTTATAGTATTTCTTCCTCCTTCCTTTCTCCTTGTACTTTCAAATTGCTTTTAGAGTGTGGTATGACCTCATTTCTCTTACTTTATGACACTAGATTTTATTATAAAAATATTCAACTATGACATTGTTTTATGCATCTAAAGTTGTCATTTACTAATTGCCTTTTTAGTATCTGGATCTTGGAAAATATATTGTGTTAATTTTTGAGTGATGAAGTAGGTTTACACTCTAGAAATGTATTACATTTTTTATGGCATTAGATTTGAGTCCCTAACATTTTTGAGGATTTTTTAAATCTACATTTCAAACAGATGTTGGTCTGATGTGGGATTCCCCTGTGTGCTGTAAATATCATTGGTTAATAAAGAAGATGCTTTGGGCCTATAATAGGGAAGGGCAGAGCTAGGCAGAGAAAACTACACTGAAAGCTGGAAGAAGGAGGCGGACTCAGGAAGAAGCTATGGAGCCACTGCCAGAGACAGACATGGTGGAACCTTGCTGGTAGGCCACAAGCATTGTGATAAAATATAAAATAGTGGATTATTATTATAAAATATAAAATACTAGATATAAGAGCTAGCTAGCAATACAGTTAAGTGATTGATCAAGCAGTGATTTAAATAATATAGTTTCTGTGTGATTATTTTGGGAATCTGGGCAGCCAGGAAAACAAACAAGCGGCTTCCTACTACATTGGTTTGCAGTTTCCTTGACCTAAAATATTCAGTTCTCATATCAGATTAATTATAGCTTGTGCCATTAGTTGCTATGTAGTTCCTCTTGTATGAAAAAGAAGCCTTTTAGAATTAGATTTTCTTCCTTAGACATTTTCTGTAACTTCTAGTAAAATCTGCTGATCTACTGTTACCTTCATTGAAAAAGTTTACTTGCAATTAATTTAGTAGCTATGTGATTACTGTTTATCGTCTTTTACACTAGTGTCTTTCAAGAATTAGTTTAATTATATCCTAGACTTTAGATTAATTTTAAAAGCATTTTTCTAACAATCCCCTTTATTTGTGTGTATTCAGGTGCATGTGCATGTGTGTGGAGAGGAGAACTTTAGTGTTGTTTCTCAGGAGTGGTCTACCTTGTTGACAGGGTCTCCCACTGGCATGGAACTTGTCAATCAGGATGGATCCTGATTAAACCAAGGATCTGCCCTTTTCCACTCAAGGATTACATGCACACCTCAGAGGGGGTGGAGAGAAGAGCTGTTTTAACATGTTCTGGGGATGGTCTTCAGGTCTTCACATTAGCAGAGCAATCACTGAACAAATGGAGCTGTCTCCCCAGCCCCTCCTCTCTGTTTAGTATTGACAGCTTCTACAGTGGTGATTCTATTTTTCATTCATTAGGCTTGCCGGTTATGTTTATGTTTTCTGGCTAAAGAGTTACCAATTATTTCAAAGAAACAACTTTTTCTTACTTGAGTTTTCCATGATTCTTTGGTTTGCACCTGAATTTTAACCATTAATGTGGGTAATCTTCTTGTCACATCAATGAATAGAAAATAAATCTGTGGACATGTTTTGCTCATTTGTACTATTAATCACTCCCTTGTCCTTAAGATCATCTTGTTTTGTTCCATGACAATGATCCTTACTTTTATTTCTTTCATTATTCTTTATCTAATTCAGTTAATTTATGTTTCTTTCTTCTTTTCTTTCTACCATAGACAAGTCATTTTTTGGTTATTATAACCACATATTTATCTTTAATTCTGATCCACATGTAAATAAAGCAAATAATTTTTTTCATCTCTTAATTCCATAACCCTCAGCAATTCATACTCAATTGCCTGCCAACTTTAAGGTTACAGTGTTCTTAGTTATACAGAGCTCCAGAGCTGACGTTGTGCTACTTCCTATCTTTTCCTAGATATGGGGTATGTGGACATTAAGCAGCCAAAATCATTCATGAATATGGGAAAACAAACAAAATGAAGAGAATTTGAAAATGCCAGAGTAATTTTAGCAAAGATGTAATGTTCTTCTCATGAATTAAGCATTAGTTGCTCTCTTTGTGCACTGTAACTCTGTGGACTTACATGGACACTGAGATAATGTTCACATACATCTTACTCACAAGTATGATCCAGATCATCAGTGTAGACATTCAGAGAGGCATCATATCCACATACATTGTAATTATTGTTGCCACTATGTTAGAAGAGCTTTAAAGTAAATGATATTTAATAAGAGAAAAAGATCCAGTGGTTTCCTGCAAAGCAAGTTATACGTAACTTGATATAAAATATTAAAAATTCATAACAATAACCAATATTAGCTAATACTACTGATGTTTAGTTATGAGCCAGGAGTGGATTAAGAGCTCTTTTCTCATCAATTTGTGATGCAAGAATTCATTAGATTGCTGGTGGCAAACAATGTAGATGCGTGTGGAGTGGATTATGTAACCTTCCCGAGGTTGCAGAGCTTTGAATAATATATGTACACTAGAAGCCAATTTCTCAACCCCAAAGCCACCCAGTCTCATTGTTTTCTATGCTTGTCTATAAAGCATAGAAAACACAAGCACAGGATAGAGGAAGTATGGCTTAAAAGTGTTTAAAAATAAAAGTGGTTTTTATTCAAAACTAAATTGAACCCACTATGCTCTGCTTTGTGACCCTTCAGGAAACCAATATCCTCAGAGTATCAGTGACAATGTGAGAGACAGAATACGGAATAAACTAATTTTTCTGTGATCTATTGCAGCAAGATCTCAATTGCAAATGTCAAAACAGTTCATGATTATACAGTTTTATATATTTCCATGTTAGATACACAGATAAATGAAATATATTATATATAATTATACGTTATTATATGAAAGTCACATGTTTTACATGCATGTGCTTTATATATATATGCACTATATTATACTTTCATATTTTATATCATGTATACTTAAATATAGACATTATGTTATAACTATATATCATTATACTTACATGTTATCTATACAAAAATAACCACAGTATATTTGTAAAGATACTCAAAAGTCCTTAGCTTTGAGAAAAGAAACCAGATTTAGAGATAAAAAAAACAAGTGGCAGCGGTAAGATTAGATGAGAATGAGGTTATGTGGGTCACGCTGGGATTACCAACTGCCAACAAAACATAAAGGTGTAAACCGATCACATCTGTTTAGATGCAGCAGCTTTCCCTTAAGGCTAAACCACCCTCCCTGATAGTAATGTGCAATAAAGCACCATGGGGTTCAGCATGAGCTTCCTCTTGCCAGATGCATAGATGCCCTCTGCTTGGGCAGGGTGCCAGGTGTCAGGGATGCTTGTGAGGACAAAAACCCAGTACTCCACCATTGCCTTTCTTTTAAAATTCCATCTCTAGTGAGCCATTACCTCAACTCTCTCCTTAGTTACTCCCTCCACAGTAGGCCATTATGACTCAGAACTCCTTGAACACCCCTTTCCTTAGAACTAAATAGCTGTTTCTCTGCCTAGGCCTACTGGCCTCTATGGGAAGATCAGAGTGAAGGTGAAGGGACTGTTAGTGTTAGGTGGAGCACTTGCCTGGAAGACCCCAGTCATCTCTGAAGTTCTCCTGTCTTACTGTTCTGTGTTAATGGCAATGCCCAGGATTCTCCCACTCTCCCATTCTCAAAACCTCAATGCTAACTCTGCCTTCCTCACACCCAAATCTTATTGATTATTCCTGTAAATGTCCCTCACAACAGTCACCCCTGTGTTAAAGTCTCTCACAACCTCCTTCTAGAACCTGGCAATAGCCCTAAGTTTCTCCTGTTGTTCTTTTGACCTTCTTCCTACAGATTCAGTTTTTTCCCTAAGTCCAGCCTCTGAGGACAAACATCATTTTTCTGAAATTGCCTTAAAGTGCCACATCTTTGTTTAAAAATCTTTGCCTTACCCTTCAATTTAACTTCTGAACTTTTTGAAATAATATTCAGAATCTGATTTCTTTCTTGGTTATGCTTTTATCACATTCAACACCTAAGCATCTTTACCCGATGTAGCATCTGGCTTCTACACTTAATAAATGAACTTTTGTACAAAAGACATCTCCCATCAACACAATTCTGGGAAGGGGAAACCACCATCCCAAAGAGGAGTTACGTAACTGGGTTTTTGTTTTCTAGAATGGTGCTGATTTTAGGAGAAGACATCCCCCAACCTTAGGCTCCATTTATACTAAATATACAAACAAAACTAGTTAAGGTATATTTACTAGAAAGCAAGGATTCATGAAAGCTAGTGAAATCCATAGTCTATTCCAAACAGCTTTTTTTTTTTTTTTTAGGATCTTGAGCCTGGTGTTATCCTAAGGAGGCCAGCTTTGAAGCAGCTATCAGTCTCAGCCTCTGTCCCCACTCCCCTCATCTCTCTCCTCTCCCCTCTCTTTTTCTTTCTTTCTCTCCCCCTTCTCTCTTCTCTTTCTCTCTTTCTCTACCTCTTTCTTCTCTCTCCTCTCTCTCTCTTTCTCTTTCTGTCTTCTCTCTCTCCCTCTCACTCCTCTTTCCTCTCTCTCTCCCCTCCTTTCTAAACAAAACTCTTCTCTTTCTCTCTTTCTCTACCTCTTTCTTCTCTCTCCTCTCTCTCTTTCTCTTTCTGTCTTCTCTCTCTCCCTCTCACTCCTCTTTCCTCTCTCTCTCTCCCCTCCTTTCTAAACAAAACCACTATGACTCTTCCCTGACATTGTTTGTAATTTATTCCACCTTCTTTCACATCTCACTAGATTTGACCTAATAAAAAATCATGTTGCCTGCAGGCACAGCTCCATCCATTTCCAATGGTTTTCATCACAATTCCATGACAGTCTCAATACACACAGGCATCTCTAAGCATCCTGTTGCGCCAGAGATAAGCAAGTCTACAAGCATATTTGCTCTCAGATTCTTAGCATAAGTACAAAGTCAATTTTGTTTTCAAGCTTGCTTCAAAACAAATCTCAAAAGAGATGCTGGCCCAGACTTGTGGCTGCAGTTCAAAGCCCCAAAGGGGACCAGGGGGGCTCAAAGACGTGCCTTGAGCACTTCAGCTCAAACACTTGCTGTATCTTTGCTAACTTCAGACTAACCACAGGGAGACAGCTACGGTGCTCACCATCTCTGAAACAGCCTCACCTTGCTGTGCCCCCACAAACCAGGCAGAAACCACAACATCCTTCTTGTGTATGGCAGACTTCACCATGCGCTCTGAAGGCGGAGAACTTGTTCTTCTCCCCTCCACTTTCACTGTCTGAGCCCATTTTGAAGCAAAGTCCCTGCAAATTAGTCTTTGCTGCCATGCTCCCCTTATGGACTGGAAGCCACTGCTTAGCTTCTTGGTTTGAAGCAATCCCTTACAGTTTCCTCCTGAATTTCTGTCTGTAGGAGTTTGATTGCATCTGCCAGAAGCATGGCTTAGAAACTTCCTTTAAAATAAATACCAAGGCACCACTTGTAAGATTATGCCACTGTTAAATTTTAAGCAGGTGAATTTCTCCAAGAGGATGAGCACAATTTTAACATATTACATTTCCTTGAAGAGCTAAAAGAAGTAGCTATTGCACAATAATTGTGTGTGTGTGTGTGTGTGTGTGTTTTACAAGCAAGTTCACTCACTTATTATTGGCCTACAGGCGCTTGAAGGTGTGCATTTTATTATCTCCAGGAAACAACAAAAAGAGGAAAGCTATGAACAATTAGCAAGAACTTGAGACTTTATCTGAGAAGGAATTTGACCTCCACAGTCTGCTGGACTCTGCTGTTTCCATGTTCTAGTACTCCAATCTTGAACTCCTAATGGCATACACAGTTCCAGCTGTGAATCGAGAAAACGTCTTCTTTGTAAATCACTTCACATAGTAGAACCAGAAGTCTTTGACCATAGTGTCTAATTGCTGTGCCCTGATAAACACTTCAGAACATATCAGAAAGGCTAGTTCTGAGACTATACTTCTCAAGGTATGCTTCCACCGCAGAAGGGCCGTAATAACTCAAGTTTCTTTTGTACATCTAAGTTTGACTTAAGGGTCACGTGAAGGCACATGCAGTAGACAGAAATGAGAATTTCTCCTATTGCATGATAATGAGACTATTTGGAGGTAGGGCTGTGAATACAAATGTTAGATTTTTAGGTAGCCTTCTTCAAAGTATACGGAAGCCCAGATATTTTTTAAGTAATTTTCTCCATCCATAAAGTCTCACCAACATGACCTACCACGTGTAAGCTGAACAAGAATGACACAAGGGACGTGGCAAAATGGATAGGTGAAAGCCCAGAAGGTCTCAACCCTTTATGACAAACTATAGGCAGCTGAGGAAAGATGGGAACAGCAGAGTTAATTGGTCTTCCCCAGGGATGAGCATACCAGCAGAAGATCCACTGGCAAATGGTCCTCCATGGAAACATGCATACGAGTAACATTATATAAACTGCGCAGATTATATTCATGTATGTACATACATACATACAATATCAATTAGTGATGAAAGAAGCCATGAATTTGCAGGAGAGGTACTTAGGAGGGTTTGGAAGGAAGAAAGAGAAAGGAGAAATGTTATAATTATATTATAACCACCTCCCAAATAATTTCTAAAAGGATTTACTAGTTTTCTTTATGAATGTTCCCTTTTTTATTTTTTTGAAGGAGCAGAGGATAAATTTCACCTTTCCCCTAAGTTCTTTTAAATGAAAATGAAGGGCAAGCAGTATGATAAACAGCAATTAACCTCATGCTGAGGGCTAGCTAGGGAGGTCACAGGTTATGACAAGGCCTACATCACACATTGATTGGCTAATACCAAACATTACCTGAAAGTATATTCAGAATATTTTGTAAGTCTCTGCAATTAATTCAAATGTTTTATAGTACTATGTGACCCAACTTTGCATAAGGTAAACAAATACTATGTATGGCACTTTTACATGGCCTGCAGATTATCACTTTCCCACTGTCAGCCTTTCCAAAGGGCATCATTTTGATCAAATTGAGAACTACTGGTCTCAATATTGAGAATCTCAACATCCCCACCACTGTTAACTCCTTCAAGTTCCTGTGGCCCCCTACAAACTTTCCCCTTGGAGGTTGAATTACAAAAGATTGTCTCTTCCTGCAGTGTACCAAGCACCATGGAAGAGGCCACACTCAGCAGGTAGAGCACTCTAGTTCCTCTTCTCCTCTCAGCTGGATGCGTATGTGCAGTGCATGAAGTACCTCTCTAGGAATATCGGAGTTGATGTGTTGTATGTAAGTATACAGCATATATGAAGAAAGAACACATTTAGCTTCCACCTTCTCCAGATGATTGCAGCTCCCGGGCAGTTGAAGCTAGGAGGTCTAGGAGTACAGAGCTAGATCAATGATAGAGCTAAAATCACTTTCTAATGCCTGCTTCCTCATCTCCTGCACCCGCTGCCCATTGCTAGACACAGAACAGTAGAAGAGAGACATTGAACCTCTGCGTGGGATGAGGTTGAGTCTTGAAGAAACCTGGAAGTGGTAAAGTAGGGCAGGCTCTGAGAATAAGCACAGAAACAAATTTCACAATCTCTTGATGCATCATGCGAGTTTGGTAGCAAAAGGAAGATGTTCAGCAGTGCACTTTTACATAGCCATCACTTTTAACCACAAGAATAAATTGAAATGGAAAAGTCAGCTCAGGTTTTTGCAGCTACCCCTATCTCTCTGATGAGGGATAGAGTAAGGTAATTGAGGTGGCGATGACTATTTAGACATTAATTGTGATCTGACTGTTGGTCTAGAAACCACAGCCTGTGGACCTTTCCAATCAGGCTGCAGCCCCATACGATACAGAATTCCCCTTCTCTTGAAGAAAATTCTTAGAGAACAGAAAGCATAGTCAAAAACTGTGACTCCGATCCCCATACCCAGCAATTGTCTTGTTTTCTGACACTGTTAGATCCTTTTATTTTTTGCAAAGTAAAACAAGAATAAAATGTATTATCCTGAAAATCTTCATTAACATGCATGGTGGAACAAGGATAAAAAGACTGCTCTTTGAGCTCCTTCCACCTTCCTGTCCTCAGCCTATCTCCCAACCTAACCTTAAGCCTCCAACTCCCAATCACTAACCCCCAGCCTCCAGGCCCCAGCCCCCAGTTTTCAGTCCCCAGCTTCCAACCCCCAGCCTCCAGGCCACAGCCCTCAGTCTCCAGTCTCCAGCCTCACCCCCAGGTCCCAGCCCCCTGACTCCCAGCCTCCAGCCTCCACCCCCAGCCTCCAGCCTGCAATCCCTAACCCCCAGCCTCCAGCCTCCAGCCCCCAGCCTCCAGCCCCAGCCTCTAGCCCCTAACCCTCAAACCCCAGCCTTCAGCCTCCAGCCCCCAGTCCCCAGCCTGTAACCCCCAACCCCCAACATCCAGGCTCCCACGCCAAATGTGTAGAGCTGAGCTTCACATGGGCATTACTGAACCTGAAACTGAAGCTATTGCTTCTTCTTCCTCAATCAACCTGTGACAGTGACTGTTGCTTCTTCTCACTCCAAAGGGCTCTGCATTCTGTTTTCAATTCCCAAGACATCAGGAGGAAGTGGCCAAAGCAAAGCCAGTTCTGCCTTCTGTTCCTAAAATGTCCTTAAGAAATGAGCAAATGGTATTAAATTAGTCATGAGGCCCACAAATGTTCCAGGATTCAGAGAAGTCGAGACAACATGTTATCATTTCTAGTTAACCTAAATTTTCCACCATAGATGGAACATAACCTCAGCACTACTCTGGAACTCAGATACTCATAAAGAGTAGCAAAACATACTAACATATGATGGAGCCTAAGCACAAAAGGAAGCAGGTAGAGCCCAACAGTCAGGTTCCATGGTAAAGTCAGAGCAGCTGTGGTCTGCTGCTCAGATTTGTCTTCTGTCACAACCATCTTCTGCTCATGGTCCTAGGAAAGAGAATTTTTGTACAAAGAACTATTGGCAACTAAGCAATACAGAGAGGGGACAGATAGTCTTTCCCAGGAGGAGCACAACAATTGTTTATCCTGTAGCAAATGTTCATCCCTGAAAAAATTATATATGAGTAACATGTTATACTTACAGAGTTAGGAATCTAAATGTGTATGCATACGTGCATGTAACATCAATTTATGAAGAAGATGATATGATTTTTTTTGGTTTTTCGAGACAGGGTTTCTCTGAAGCTTTGGAGCTTGTCCTGGAACTAGCTCTTGTAGACCAGGTTGGCCTCGAACTCACAAAGATCCGCCTGTGTCTGCCTCCCGAGTGCTGGGATTAAAGGAGAGTGCCACCACCACCCAGTGAGGATATAAATTTCAAAGACAGCAAGAAGGGTAAGAGGGAGGAAGGGGAAAGAAAAAAAATGATATAATTATGTTATAATCTCAAAAATAAAAAAAATCATTAAAAAGGAGAAAACTTAAGTTCATGCTAAATGCTGTTTCCCTAATATCTGGGCTTGGTGCTTCTACAAAGGAAAAGGAGAGTGACTGAGTCCTTTCCCTCAACCATGAAGAATGCTATGTTCTTCACCACCATCACATCCTAGCCGTGCTTAGAGACCAGTGCCCGATGGAAGGTAGATGGAGGGGGATTTTTCCAGCAAGAATGAGAGTGCCCAGAAAAAAGGGGGGGGCAACTCTGATAAGAAGTAAAGGATGGCAGATTCTCTTGACAACAAGACTTGCTCATGAATGCATGAGGCTAATCCTCTTACTCCAAAATACTTAGTAACACGTTTAGGGGGCTGTTGCCCCTGGGAAAGTAAGATGTAACTCTCATAGAAATGTAAACATCTGCTTTAAAGATTAAATCCATTTATGCTTTTAAGGTGATGGAACAGTCAGGTTTAAGAGAACTGAGGGATTTGACTTAAGAGCCCACTTACATTTCTGTATATTTTAAACTAGGCCTTATGAAACCTGAGCAAAGAAGAACTCATATTTACAATGCATTCCTAGTGTGTGAATGTGTGAGAAACAGTGTGTGTCTGCATATGAGTATCTGTACATAAATGCAGGTCACTGCAGAGGTCAAAAGAGGGCATCAGATTCACTGGAGCTGTAGTTGCAGACAATTATGAGACCTGAGGTTAATTGTTGGGAGCTGATTCTTAACTTCTGAGTTGCCTTTTTAGTTCTGGCAGGGTTTTTAACATAGGAAAACTTCCAGAACCTAGCTTTGTGGTGAGGAGTCTCCATAGCTAACCTTAAATGGCAGAGAAGCTTCCTTGTCTCTTCTAACCTGTTCCTTTCAACAAATTTTTTAGTCCCTACAGTGAGTTTAGTCTCAAACCTGTTTGCCCATCTCTACATCTCAGTAAACTTAGTAACTTTTACTTTCTTAGAAGACCCATGACTGCAAATTTAACAGTGGGTTGCGGGGGCGAGTGTCATAATCCAAACCATGGGACTATGTAGAAAAGGTTTGAAACTTTCCCATGACTCTGACTTACTGTCTCCTTTACCAACTATCCTGTGTCAAATAAACCCTCACTGACATCACTATATTTTCATATCCTCAAAAGCTAAAATATGTGGCTTAGCCATGTTTCCCTCAGCGCCACAGCTCCTTAACTGGTGTACAGTGGTGTGACAGCATTAATAGTAGTGTGTGTGTTGCTACTTTTCCAGGAAAACTTGAGGGCAAAAATAGCTGTAAAGAGTTCCTCTTGAAGTAGATAATGCATTCATGGGAAGATCCCATTTCACACAAACATATAGTTAAAAAGTAAGTTTTTATTCTAGGCTTGTCTGCCAGATCTCATGTTTCCCACCAAAGAACCAAACCCTACCGCTGTGTTCTTGAACTGTTCTTCTAGAGATGGGCAGTGGTTGACGAGACCTCCAGTTTAACTGCCGACAAATGATTGAAAACAGGAATGGCAGCCTCTTAAGTGAACCAGTATGACTGGGGATGATACTAAAGACAGGCTCCAACCGCAGAGAAGTCAGTCTTCATCTGTTGTCTAGTCTATAGACTGCACTCAGAACACTATTTACAGCATTGTGTTCACTCTCATACATAATGAAGAAACTGAGAATCAACACAAACTCTGGAAAAGTACAAAAATAAAATGTATTAAAACTAAATACTTGAAATCTACTCAGAAATTCCATTCAGTATTGCTATGTAGGGGAAGATTTTAAAACAGATGCAAACCATGTTCTGTTGGTATATATAATAGTGATAACATATACCAAATAGTCAAGAAGCAGAGGTCAGAAGATTGCTAGTTCAAGGCTAGCTTGTGTTACATACAAATTATCTCTTAAAAATATATAGTAAGAAATCAGTGAAATAAGTAAGAAATAAAATCTCACAGGAAATAATTGAATTAGTTGTAAAATATTTGTAGCATAGGGCTGTGTAGTGTTTTAATAAAAGAGGAAAAAGGCTATAAAGGTAATTAACTTACTTGGGTAAGTTTCCACAGAATGTTGTCAGACTTTGGTATTACTTTTCCAAGATGAGTTAAATTTTTTTTCTTTATGTATATAGAATCTGTATATTATTCTACGTTCATATATGGAAATATGGAAGAGATCTGAAGTAATGGCTCAATAGTTAAAAATCTGCCCCTGGGAACACTCCTCCATTACTGATGGGAGTGCAAACTTGTACAGCAACTTTGGAAATCAGTACGGTAGTTTTCAGAAAATTGATACTCGATCTACCTCAAGACCCAGCAATATCTCTCAGTCATAGGATAAAGGATGCACATTCATAGCACAAGGACATTTACTCGACTATGGTCATAGCAACATTATTCATAATAGCCAGAATGTGGAAACAACCTAGATGCCCCTCAACTGAAGAATGGATAAAGAAAATGTGGTACATCTACACAATTGAGTAATACCCCATGTTAAAAAAAATGGCATCTTGAAATTTACAGGCAAATAGGTGGCTAGAAAAAGACATCCTGAGTGAGGTCACCCAGACCCAGAAAGACAAACACAGTATGTACTCACATATAAGTGAATACTATATGTAAAGAAAAGGATAATAAGGCTACAATCCACAACTCCTGAGAAGCTAGATAACAAGGAGAACCATAAGAGAGACATGCACGGATGTACCTGAGAAGGGGAAATAGTAAGATCTCCTAAGTAAATTGGGAGTGTGAAGGTGAGGGGTAAGGGAGGAGTGAAGGGGTGGGGAGGAGAACGTGAAGGAACAGGATGGTGAGTTGGGGTAGGAGCAGAGAAGGAGAACAAGAAAAGAGATATCTTGATAAAGGGGGCCATCATGAGATTAGGGAGAAACCTGGAGCTAGGGAAATTCCCAGGAATTCACAAGGTTGACCCCAAGTAAGACTCCAAGCAATAGTGAAGAGGGTGTATGAACTGACCTTCCCATGTAATCAGATTGATAACCACCCTAATTGTCATCATAGAATCTTCATCCATAACTGATGGAAGCAGATACAGAGATCCACTTCTAAGCCCTAGCCTGAGCTTCCAGATTCCAGCTGAAGAAAGGAAGGAGGAGGGATTATATGAGCAAAGGGGTCAAGAACATGATGGAGAAACCCACAGAGACAGCTGACCTGAGCTAGTGGGAGCTCACTTACTCAAAGACTGACAGCTGGGGAACCCACATTGACCAAACTAGGCCTTCTGAATGTGGGTGACAGTTCTGTGGCTATGGCAATCTGTGGGGCTACTGGCAATGGAACTAGGATTTATATCTAGTGCATGAACTGGCTTTTCAGAGCCCATTCCCTATAGTGGGATACCTTGTTCAGCCTTGACACAGTGTGGAGAAGCTTGGTCCTCCCTCAGCTTGATATGCCAGTCTTTGTAGACTCCCTATGGGAGGCCTTACCTTTCTGAGGAGTGGATAGGGGATTGGGGAGGGAAGGTGGGTGGAGAGTAGTGGGAAGGGAGGAATGGGGAAACTGTCATTGGTATTTAAAATGAAAGAAATAAATTAATTAAAAGAAAAAGACTCTGCTCTTGCACAGAACTGAAGTTCAGTTCCAGCATCCACATCACGGAGCTCGAGGACCAGGGAATCTAATGTCATCCTCTGCCCTCCTTGGGCACCTGCACTCATGTACACATAACTACACACACACACAGGCACACAAATAAATCTATATCTAGGAAATATACACACTAAATAATTATCATAAATGGGAGGATCAAATTGAGAGCACATGGACAATCATACAAAATAATGAAAAATTTATTCAAAGGTAATATTTACAGCTATATTTATGTAAAACTATACATGAGCACATAGCTATGTTTGCACATATTGACTCTGGAAAATCATTTATTGACATCAGGAATGTTTTGTATAGGAACATCGCAAGATCAACTAACCCAATCCCAACATGGATAAGGGAGGGACCCTCCAAGACCCATCACTTGCTGAGGCTTCACTGGCAATTGCTGACTCCTGGGGAAGAGAAAATCAATTACATATGTAGCCCTATAGCATGAACAGGCTGTCAACAGTAAATGAATTCAATAGATTTTAAAAAGAGAAACATAAAAATGTTGAGTGGAAAAGGTGATGGGAGGAATGGGGGCCATTTAAGGGGAAGGAATGGGAAGAGTGGGTTTGATTACAGCACATTATATTCATGCATGAAATTTTCAAATAGCAAAATATTAAAAGAACAAACTATGTATACTTTCTATGATGAAACACAGTGCTTTAATACTAGCAAAGCATGCTCTATTAAATTAAGTTATTAAAATAGCATCGATATTACTTTTTAAAGATTTTTGCTTAGCTGATCAGCAACTACAGATCAGACTGATTGCTCTACCCAATAATGCAATGACCATGAAGACTGGAATCTTAATAACAGCCAAGGATGGTGTGACATTGGCCTGCCACTTCCCAAATTAAGTTTTTTTTTTTTTTAAAAGTAAGTGCCCTTGTAATCGTTAAATCTCCTTGACATCTCCGCAAGCCCTACTACCTGATTCTGTGTCAAGTAGCACAGAAGCCTACCATCTTTGGTAGAACCTTCTTCTGTGCTTATTCTTGCCCTTCCCTCCCGACCCATTTCTGAAGAAACTCACAACACCCTAACACTATCTGTCCCACATTGTGGTGCAGAATGTGGGACAGATTACCAAAGTGCATGGGATGCATACACCATTTAAAAGGTTGGTTTTTTTTTTTAATCCTCAGAGTTAAGAAGTATTATTTCTTCCTCCTTACTTACCCACAAATGAACACAATTACACAGACAGCTAAAATACTCATCTAGCAGTTCAACTATACAAATATCTGGCCATACTTGCATTTTGTTTTGAAGGTTTTCTGATCATATCAAAGGTTGTTTCCAAACCACAGTCCTAGTTTTCAGTCCAGAGAAATTCTTTAACCACTTCAGGAATATAACTGAAAGCAAGTTTCTCAGGTTTTCTGTGTGCTACATTAGGCACAGATTTTAGACAGGTTTCAGTGCAAAACTATTGAGTCAAAATAAATGTTATTTCATTCAAAGGGTCTGATTCTTTGGGCAATTGTGAAGTAGAGTGAAATCTAGACATTCAAAACATCAGCTATGTATTTCTTCCTTTTCTCAGGTTTTTTGCTTTTTGCTTTTCTGGGTTTGTTGCTGTTGTTGTTCTGTTTTGTTTTTGAATTATTGTTATTATTATTTTCTAAAAGAATGTTCTGGCCATGGATTAGGACAAAGATAGTCTTCTGTCTCATTTTTCTTGCTACAATAGCAATATCATAGATAGATAACTACTAATGATTTGTTAAAGGGAATCTTCACTTGTCAAAGAAGTTCAAGTGCCAGTGAATGTAAATATTTAATCTTCTTTGGAAAATATAATTGATGACTTGGTGTGTGTGTGTGTTTCTGTGTGTCTGCATGCATCCTTTTGTCTATAGAAAATGTATTTCACGTATCCAGTAGACAAGACCAAAAGCCTACATAGATGAAATAGTGAGGGCCAACACTAAGAACTATCAGCCTCTAATTTGCCACTTTTTCTTCCTGACAAATAAGAACCTACAATTAGGAAGCAGGTGTCCAGGCAGACACTTCCCTTAGAGACAGTAGTTTGGCTGGGAGTTATTGCTGTGATGCAGCCTCACTCTACTTTCATTCTCCTTAGCATCTTAAGAATACTAATGTCACCTGAAAAGTCTAGGTTCTGAACATGTACCCAAATATCCTCTTCCAAATGGAGAGCATTTTATAAGACAAAAGTGCTCCACACACAACTAATGTGCTGTGCAATACAGGTGACCCTTGCTTCTAACTGCATGGTAAGTGTGATTTTAATGATTTGACATGGAATATACTCTAAATTACAAAAACCATATTACTCATCAAGCATACATTCATAAGACTTGCACGAACGACAAAGGATATCCTGCTCAACACATTTTTGTGTAGGTATTTTATTTTTAAAATAATTACAAATTAACATCCTTGAACTTGAATAAAAAACAGTATTAAACATTTGGTGAATTTTGTAAGAACAGCACCAAATCCATACATCAATGCTATTCATGCCAAAGTAGGTAAGAGGCTCGTAAAGTAAGCTGGCCTCTTAAGTCAGCCTTAGCCGGTTGGTTGACTTATTTGATACTTTGTTTTTAAACTATGTCTTAATCCAGGAAGTATTTCTTTTATTGCTATCCCATAATTAAGCCTCCCTTGTGTTTACTTTATTTATTGAAATCTTGAAATCTTTTATATTACAGTGGCAGGGCTTTGTTCTAAAGTCTGCTTTTGCAATTAACACTGTCAGTTTCTGCACTACCTGGGAGCCTATCTGGTTGTCATGTCATTCAATCTAGTTTTGGTTTAATGCTCTGAAACACATAATATAGAACTCTGGAGAGCAGAATGTACAAGTCTAATTTCTTTCCTTCTTTTGCAAATGTTACATAGATCTTCCATGCTAGAGATGGACTCCTTAAACAAGTAGAGTTGTTCATAGCAGAACACTGTCTTGACACAATTTGATGGGAATGTTTTGCACAATTGCAAATCATTCACCATTCTGGCTAGGCTGACATATTTCCAATTCTCAAAAATTTCCACAAAGTACTTGTTGAGATGGAATATAAATTAAAAATTATGGAATTGCTTCTTCAATCAGATAGAAGTAAAAATGACAGAAAAATGCTGTTATGAAGCATATTCTCCCTCTTCAGACAAAGACATCTCCATGATCTTCCACTTTTCCACTTGAGTGTCTCTAATGATGTATTATTCTTAAAAACTATAATTTCAGCCTCGAAATTATATAGGCATGATGGGTCAGATCTGCAATCTCAGTTCTCAGAAACCTGAGGCTGAAGGATTGCCCCAAGCTTGAGGCTATCCTGAGATATATAACAAAGTCCTGTCTTAGAGAAGCAAAAGAAAACACAGCAAAAATATAAATGGCGGCAAAACTCTCTCTTTCATTAACTATTATCTCCTAACAAATGACGATTCATATTTGAATAAACTGTTTTAATTCTCTGAATTAAAAATTTATTAGTAGGACTTGGCCACTAGCTAGTATGGTGTTGGAAGTCTCACAGAACTCATTTTCAAAATTTGGATGCTGACCACCACTCATCTAAAGCGGCCTCTAATTAGTGCACATCTTGAAATGATGGAGCTTTGGGGAAGGTCCAAACATTTAAAAGTTTGAAAATTGTCTCCATACCCAAACCCATTGATTCTTTTTCTGATATATAATTGCCAAAGCACTGATTACATGTATTTTGAATGTTGCCTTGTTGGGGAAAAAAAAAAAGCCCTTAACACCTAGAAACCACAAGTGAAGTGGTATCAGAATAAACAAAGTTCTTTTTTCCCACATTTGTTCATGAACAATTTGTTACCTGTAAGCAAAAGTTTAAATCAACACCGTTCTAAGACAAAATGCTGACTTAAAACTGTGTGTTCTAAGACACCGTTCTAAGACAACGTGCTGACTGAAGACTGTGTGTTTCTCATAGCTTGAAAGGTAACAGAGGAGTAGGAAGAAAGAGCCAAGCACAAACTAAGTTAGAAACCTATCAGGAAGAAAAAGGAATGCTTTCCATTTCAGGTAAAAATTTGCTGAAGGCTTCTGTGTTTTCTGTGCCTAAAAAGCAAGACTCAGCCCTCCTCATTTGAAACAGTTTTGCATTGTGTCTCTATTTCAAAGTGACTAAAGCCAAAAAGGCTTCTGGTGCGTGACAAGAACAAAGCCTGTGCATCAAGACAGAACTATTGTCTAAGCTGTGTAAACAGGAAAACCTCACCTCTGTGAGGTTCCTACCTGTGTACCTTGTCTGGGTGCTCAGCAAACATGTTCACATATTGCTGGGGAATGGCTAGAAACCACCTGAATTGATTAAACTGCTGATCCTTTAACTTAAAACACTCACTGCAAGAGAGCCAAAGAGAGGATTGTTATAGGCAACCAGAGCTTAACAAATTATATGTGGTCTGCACTAAAAAGAGAGACAGGGAGAAAATATAGACAAAGAGGATAAATTAAGAATGTGAGGCAAAGATAATGAACACATTCTTGTTTTTAAACTCAAAACCCACTTTTCTCATTAAACTTGAAGTAACCTCTTTCCAGATTTGAAAGTTTTAAACATAAAAATAGTTTATTCCTGAACATATTCCGTTGTTTCACTGAAATAACATTTCACCATTGTGGAAGTTATAAGAATTTACTTCTGATTGTAGAAAATGTGATGGGCCATCAAGGGAGTCCGGACTGATGAAGCATTTGCTGCCATTGCAAACCCTTGTATGCGCCCTCAAGATACAGACATGTTGAAATGCTTGGGAAGCCATGAGAAAAGAAGGTAAGAGCTGGAGGATTGGACAGTAGTCAAAATTCATGTCCTGGGGACATTTTTCTTGGGAGGAAAATATGTTTATAATCCCACAACTACTGCATGAAAGTCGTACTCACCTAAAAAGCCATGAGTGTGAGTCCTGAGAGGGCCTTCACTGTAATGAGGATGAGGATGGTGATGCCAGCAAGGACAGCTACGAGACAACCTCTACATATGTTTTCTCACACCGGTCATTTAGGACTGATAACTTAAGGATTGTCAGAACTTATTCTCACAGGGATGCAGTACACTGACTGCATTGCCTTTGGACTTGGATACTTGCCCACAATAAGCTGCTCAATTCTCTCTTCTGCCTAGAATTCTTTCACTCTGCAGTCAATGCTTCCAGATTTTTCCTTTGAAAAATAATCATTTATGATTCTAGCAGCAGCAGTTCTGACTACTGCTGAAATTTATCTTTAACACTTATTCTGCATTGAAATCATTCCCTCAGTGGCTTTATAAGCAAGCATTTCTTATAATCCAAAAATATCTACCTAGAAATTCGAGGAGAAAAGGTAACGAAACTGGTTTCTTTTCGCAATGTTAATCAGAGAAAACTGAAAGCAATACTTTGTGACTAAATGTTTGAAGACCTGGGACTCCTCAAGTTGATGGAGATACTGTGGCTAACATTAAATATGGATTCTCACTTTCTTTTCTGTTGCTTCAACTCACTTCCTGATGTTTAATTTTCCAAAATGATAAAACTTTAATTCCCAATAACTGTAACTTTAAGCATGATGAAAAACTACATTTGGAATGCATATCCCATTTTATTTGCAAGTCTGAAAAGCAGTGGTGAATTATCATCCCGATGACCAAAAAGGAGAATTAGATTCTGAGCAATAGTGGAACAAATTCAAAGCAAAAAAATAAGAACAGCATTGAAGTACTAGGAAATTGACAATAAAAACATTCAAAATTTTTATTTTGACAAAATAAAGATAAATAAAAACATTAAAAAGAAGAGATATATGTAAGGCACAGTCATCTCGTCCCTGACAAAGCACAGAACTAAATGCAGGTACCGAGAAAGATATCTTGCCACCCATCAGCTAGATGCGTTTTTGCATCATTCCAGAGAGCTCTGCTCCCTGTTACCAGACTGTCATCTCTCCTAGGCCCATGCTGGTATGCGAGATGTTGATCATTTTTGGTAGCCACCAGCATCAGCTCAGGAAGATATAAGAAGATAAATTCAGTGTGTTTGACCTCCAGGCCTTACTACTCTAATGGGTCTAATTTGAATCACTTATTTGTGGGTCTCTGTGTAAAAAGCTCCATTTGGCATAAAACTAAAAGGGAGGGCCTTGATGGCAGAACCACCTTTGCTTCAGATGAACACAAAGAAAACACATCTGTTAGCTGAGTCAGCATACATAGCCAACATTTGCAGAACACATGCTGTACACAAGGTCCTTCTAAATGGCATTACTATACACATTAAAACTACATTCTATATAATTGAATTTGCAGAAAAAAGTTTTACAAAAGCTAATATACTAAAAAAAATGAAAACAGACTTAGAACGGCTTATACAGCCACATTCTTGATTTCACCCTGTAACTGCCCTCCAATTAGGTCTGTGGTCGTTCATAGCCACCGTCTTTCACATATGGGATAGTGGTTACTTGATTCAATGTTTTCATCTACTGATGTTACTTTAAAACGTATTTTAGAAAGTCTTTTGATATCCTTCTAGCCCTTAGTTATTTTGTTTGGAGGTTTGTTTCTAATGAATGAAGGTTATAATTTAAGGAAATTTGTGTGGAAGGGAATTTAAATTTTTAATCTTTTTATTGTTCAATTTTTTACCTTAGAGTTCTATGTGATTTTCAGTCTGACATTTGACTTATATAATGGAAACCATGTAATCCTTTAAAATTATTTTGATGAGGCATCAATGAAACAACCAATTCCTGCACAAAATAAACAACAACAAAAGTGCTGTAGAAGCTTCTGACCTATCAAGAGCAGGGATTATCAGTTAACTGACAAACAGATCTAAGATTTATATTTGAAGTACATTAAATGCATTAATTTCTAATTTCAAAGCTTAAGAATAATGAGTCTTCCTTCACTATGAAGAATTTGATATCTTTTTTCCCAGTCTGGTCATAAAGTCTCATGTAATAAATTCTTGTTTTTTTCTTTGAAATAGAATAATTAACCAATGATACTTGTGAAACTGAATGCTAATACATTTAAATGTACAAACTGCCTTACTAACTATAGCAATTATGTTGCACCTACTAATTATGGTATTGCCATATTTGGACATATTAGTGGACTAATTGACTTTATTTTTAATTTAAGCATATCTTAATAGAATCATAACTTTTGTTTTGCATTGACAGTTCATTAGTTCACCCAATATTGAATGGAGCGAATTGCAGTACAATTATACCTGACTTAATTATACCTGACAAGGTTGTGGAGTACCACAATTTGTCTTCGGAAAGTGAACAATGCCTCTGGTTACAATACAATGCCTTTGGGAGTGAAATACCTAAAGAGTTCCATTTATTCCATAACACTGTAAAAATCATATCAGAAGTTTGATGAACTCTACACTTTCTGATAAAAGCTCTTCAGAGTGAAAATTTCAAAGTAAAATTGAGGTAACTTAGACCCAGAAAGACAAATACAAATACATACTCACTCATAAGTGGCTTTTAGACATAAAGCAAAGTAAAACCAGTCTACAATGCACAACCCCAGAGAACCTAGACAACAAAGATGACCCTAAAAGAGACATGCATGGATCTAATCTACATGGGAAATAGAAAAAGACAAACTCTCCTTAGTAAGTTGGGAGTGTGGGGATCATGGGAGAGGGTAGAAGCGGGAGAGGAGAAAGGAAGGGGAATTGGAAAAACATACAGCTCAGTAGAAACAATAAAAAAGAATTGTAAAATGTTAAAAGCAAAAAACAACTTAAAAGGTTATGCTTTAGAAACCTGAGCGAAAGTAAGATAGCATCAACAAGTAGAAATTTGCAACAAGTAGTTTTGCTGGATATATCACAAAATCTAATTCAGCTACAATTACATTAATTGTTATGAATAGAATTCAGGCAATTAAGAAAAAGACTAACAAGGCACCCAAACTGACTGTAAAGGAAGCAGTTAGTGTGATTGCACTCACTCTCAGTGTCTCTAGTGGCATTTTCCTGAAGCCTAAAACTCTATGAAAACCAAAACATACTTTCTGAAGCTTTGTTTGTACCTTACAGCCATACAGTCAGTCCAAGATTAATCATGTTTCAGACACTGGCTTTCTCTCTCTATCTGGTGTTGTTTTCATAGCAAATTTCTTTAGAATAGGTATCATGGCTGTCACTTATGAAAACATACAGTAAGGTAACCCAAGCTCCATTTGCTCACAGATCTATATAGTATGACAGATGTCACATCACCTCCCTGTCCTTCTGCCTTCGGTCCCCTTCTCCATCTGTTTTCCAGCCACTCAAGATCTCCAAACTCATGCCCACATTTTCTCCACATACTCACATCAGGACATCTTTTTCTTAAATAGGAGAAATGAAGCTAATTCTAAAGCCTGGTCACTTGCCACTACACATGGACAAAGCTAGTCATCATTCATTCAGCTACATAGCAATCTTGTCCAAGTCCTAACATCCAAAGAGAAAATCTCAGTGTCCTCCTGGAAACATGCTTTCCATCACATGTGCAACCACCATTAAATGCAGTACAGTTTCAAAGATGAATTATCTCTGTCTCATTTGCATATCTATGATCATATCACCATGTGACATGTGAGATCTGGAACAACTTCGTTGGAATCCCATGAGGCATGTGTAGCTCTTAAATCACATCATCTGAACTATGATTCATCTCTTCCTATAGTCATGCTATGACTTTAGTCATTTATAATAGAATGATAAAGTATGAGTTCATTGTCAGTAATACTCTTCCTAATCAGATACCAGACCAAGACTTTACCAAAGTGCTGATCCCTCTTCTACCATAGTAAAGTTTAAGCAAAATTTGTTATTTCTGTTCATATTTATGAACATTTACATTATATTGTTAACACACAATGAAAAGATCAAAACATTGACACATACTTTAATGAGACTAATAAATCAAAAGGACAAAGAACTATAGGCAAGTAAGGAGTATAAGAGAGAATTAGCCTCTCCAAGAGATGAGGCCCTAATGGATTATCAGATACTACGTGTCCAGACACAAGTCACACTAAACAGACTCAGCAGGTTGTATTTATATATTGATATGTGTGTCTGTGTGTGTGTGTGTGTGTGTGTGTGTGTGTGTGAGAGAGAGAGAGAGAGAGAGAGAGTAATAACAAATATGGCCATCACTTTGAGAAGGAATAAGGGACAAGTACATGAAAGTGGTTGGAAGGAGGAAAGGGAAGGAGAAAGTGATGCAAGTATATTTTTTAATTTATAATTTTAATTATAAAAATAGCAAAAATGTTCAAATCACTAAAATCAGTAATGGAAGAGGAAATGTCACTACTAACACTGGAACTCATAAACATATATATTATAGAGTATATGAGTTTGAGAAGAGCAAAGGGGAACATGGGAAAAGATATAGAGAAAAAAGGGAAGGAGGAAAATGATGTCAATACATTTCAATTTCAAAAAAAATTAAAAAGAGGAAGAGAGAGAAAGCAAACAAGCAAGACTGAGGATGTAGAGTGAGGATCCCTTAGCTCCTCCTTTCCCAGACATGAGTTATTTTTATATCTGTCTATAAGCAGTATCAAATAAGTAAGATAGTATAATAGAAAATCTGACTCAGAGAGTTTTTTGACTCAGTGTTGGAAAGAAAGACTCCAAGCCTTGTATAAAGTGCATGTGACACCAGTGGCACATGTGACATAGAACAGAGGACAGAGAAGTAGTCAGCATGGTGGCTACAGCAGGCTTCTGCCTGAAGTCATATGTCTAGTCTAGGAGGTCAGATCCTTGGGGCACTAGAGAAGAACAATCAGCCTAATTCTACAGATGGATGGGAAGCAGAGTGAGGAGAACATCTGGGTGCCACCACAGGCAATGAAAACAGATAGGAGTAGTGAGCATGGAAAGCTGATTTGGGATGGGTGAGAGAAGACTGACAGCTGGGCTTGAGCTCATCAGAGGCAAGTGATCTGGGAAGAGTGGCCATAGTTCAGTCAATAGTGGAGGGACTTCCTCAAGGCATCTAAATAAGAAACAGAAAACTAAGTTCCTTAGGTAGTTTTATTTCTTCATTAATCTAGTTTACTTTTATTCTCAACATAGGAGTTCTTTTGGGAAGTTCAAATCCACTAAACCAAGACATGGAAATTTTCAGCAGTTGGTGTGGACAATCAGGAAGAGTACAGAAGCTCTAGGAATCAGAGCTGATGTTGGAAGCTACACTTCTAACTCAGCCTCCCAGTAGTAGCATACGATGGAGTAGCACATAGAAATAAGCATTGGCTCTCCATCACCCCTATATGCAAAATCTCCAGAAGATACCCACCACCCCACAGCCCAAGCTAACACATGTTGAGAATACAGACCAAGGACAAAGCTGGGCATCCTAAACTTTACATATTCTAAAATGAGTCAAGTGCTCTGTCAGGGTTAGGAACCAATGGGAGTGAAAATGACAGAAATCATGAAAGTGGGGGCCAGAGGCGGGGCCTAAGAAAGTAAGTATTCTGACTCTTTCATGTCTATCCTCTCCGTATTTCTCCATATTGGGTATACCAAGTTTAACCTTGTTCCCAAGACCTTCTTGCATATAGAATGTATTCATGTAACTCCTCTACCTTACAACATCTTGGTCTCACACCCTCCAACTTTTAGGAAGGAATAGATCATGTTATTTTTTTCTGAGGCATTTGGAGTTCCCCATTTCAAGTCAGGCAGTCAGTAGCTGCTAACATCTTTGAGACTGTAAGCCCTTGGAAACTTGGGTAAAATTATAGACCTCCTTCCCCCAAAAGTAGACAGAAAATTTACACACTACAAATTTTATTGATGGTTCCTCATCTTAATCCTAATATATTTATGGGCTTGACATTAGAGCACAAATAAACATGCCAAACTTGTCCCCCTCCTTGCAAATTAGAGTTCTGCTTTGTACGAAAATACATCACAAACTTATATGTCTGTCCTGTTTCCCCGTAAACTAGTTCATCTTTGAATTTCTTATGTAGTGGACAACTCATTTAACACCCTTTTTCTTTACCAATGATTTAAAATAATTTGTTCTAAGAATCAACATAAGATGTACTCAGTTCCTGAGGTCAAGATCATAGTTAAGCATGAAACTCCAGTGACATTTTAAAAAGTAAGTATAGGCTCCTCTACTTGTTAGGGACTGGGGGCTTGTCTAGATATTATTTGATAAATGTTAAGACAAAATTTTCTTGTACTCTTAAGAAATCTATACCATATAAAAATGATAAACGGTGGAGCACTACGCCCAGTTTCTTTGGCCTCAGTTAAAACAGCCTCAGCCTTCTTTATTCTTTGCATGATATCATGCTGCAGAGAAATGCAGTGAATCATAGAGTCACTAAAGGTCAGCTCACAGAATGAGTCTGACAAGTGAAAGCACAGTTCTGCTAACAGAGTTCTTCTCGCTGTTGCAATCAGTTGCAGTGCTACCTAGAAATAGTTTGGTTGTGTGAGAGTGTCTGTAGAATAAAAGATCCTCACGGAGCTCTAGTGAGTACTATGGGTCCAGCTTTTCTCCTGAGACTCACCTTGCTCTGCATTATTCTAGAGAGTGCACTAGTTTTCTAGATGCAGAGAATACTGTAGTGTGTAAGCTACATGACCCTCTATTCTATAAACCAGAACCTCGGTGGTGCAGGAGACTTGTCTGTATTCTGTCAATCATGTTTTAAATAAATGTTGATTGGCCAGGCAGAGAGTATAGGCAGGAAAACCAGACAGGAAGTAGAGGTGAGAACAGGAGAATTTGAGGAAGCAGGAAGCTTCCCTGGCATTCCTGCACAGACCACCAAGGAAGCAGGATGTGTCTGTGTCCCAGCTGAGAAAAGGTACCAGCTATGTGCCTGACATGGATGGGAACAATGGGTTAATATAAGTTATGGGAGCTGGTAGGAAGACTGAGCTAATGGGCCAATCAGTTAATAACCTAATGTAGACTCTCAGTGTGATTTCTTTGGGGCTTGCTGGGTGTGGGGTACCGGGCGGGACAGTAATCCCAATGAGCAAGCCAGCCCTCCTGTTACACCTTGGTTTTACTTCAATCTTCCATTCTAGCCGCAATGAAAAATTTGATGTGGCTTATTCAAAATGAAATTCATATTTTAGTTTATTTAAATAATCTGGGAACCTTTTTCTTCTTTCCCAACTCTTCCTGGGTGTGATCAACGTTTCATTTTGATACCTCTTCTACACTTTGTATTTCTCCGTATTGGGTATACCAAGTTTAACCTTGTTCCCAAGACCTTCTTGCATATAGAATGTATTCATGTAACTCCTCTACCTTACAACATCTTGGTCTCACACCCTCCAACTTTTAGGAAGGAATAGATCATGTTATTTTTTTTCTGAGGCATTTGGAGTTCATGGGGACTGAGTAGGCAATTAAAATCTTGAAAGGGATGCTGAGAAGTTAATCTTCCCTCTGTTCTCTTTGATGTTCATAGTTTAAAAAAATAAACAAAAGACTAACTCTCAATTGAGGGGTTCTTAGCACAGTGAAGTGTCAAGTTGCAGGTCCATTAGCATTCACCCTAATCTCCATTTTCACCCACCTTTCCCAGTATAGAAGTTCTTAATAAACTCTCTCTCTCTCTCTCTCTCTCTCTCTCTCTCTCTCTCTCTCTCTCTCTTTCTCTCTCTGTGTGTGTGTGTGTGTGTGTGTGTATGCATGGTGTGTGTGTGTGTGTGTGTGTGAAAGAGAGAGTGTGGTAAATTAGTTTAATGATGTAGGAAGGGGAAATGTGCTTTGCTTGACAGTTGTTCTTTTTCCTGCCCTGTAGAATGTGGCTTTAGCAGAGGAAAGAGAAATTTAAAGGATGTAGTTGCTGGCATGACAATTTTCTCTTGGAGCAATGAAAATATGGTGGGAGAGAGCCATAGAGTAAAAATGAGTGAGAACAGGGGCATATTGCTTAGTATTCTATAGTGTAGCTTGCTGAATTTGCTATCCTCATGATTAAAGCAGTCAGGGGAAAAATTGCTACACTGGATGACTTGTGACAGCACATGCCCTTTGATGTACTTGGATAACAGAATGGCCATAGGAGTTAACCAGCCCGACTTTGCAGACTAGGAAAGTATTAATGAACAACAGATTTGGACAGTAGTATGATTCCAAGTCCACGCTTCTTCCCTGGTAGTGCAGTGCAGTGCTTTTCTAAATTTCAAGTATATAAACCATTTTTAAAAAATGAAATCTTATATAAAGAACTATAATATGAAACCCACTTTATCCAGATATAGCATTGTCATGGTTCAGTTATTCCATTTAAGTCATGGCATGAAGAGAAAGGAACAGTATTGAATTGTTATCCAAATTTTGTAGTCAAATGGGAAACTATTGTGTCTGTTAAAGTGAAATCTTTTCTGGAATGCATGGACAATATCAATATTTAGAGTACTTGACAATAGAGGAGGGGATATTTGAATAACTTCCAAGAAGACCAATGTGTTGGTGTATAGTTAAGTTCTGAACTCCATTACTTTCTATTTGAATCATCTATTGACCTTTACCTTGGAATTGTGCCCATCTTAATTATTATTATAATTTCTTCTATTATCTTCTAGCCCACTATAAAGCCTTTGTTTGTAGGTTGGAAGAACTGGCACTTTAGGAGCAAAGGAATTGAGAATCCTTCCTTGCATTACCCTTTTCATTCTACCATTTGCTATCTTGCAGGATCATGCTTTCAGTACATATAGAAATCTAGGGTGGAATTCTTCAACAGAGGCAGCTAATGTTTTCTTTCTTGCATCAAAGGTTCAAGATATTTGGCTTTGAATGAAAATAGGAGATGGTGAGAAGACCAACAAAGAAAAGTAAAGCCTGTGGTTCAAACAAGAAAGGCTAGTGACTTGTTTCTCCAAAATATCATCATTGAAACTCGACTCACAGACAACAGGCTCAACTTTCCTTCTTTTCCTTCCACATCTTTTGGTAGCTTATGGCCTTTACAAAAAACTGTCTATGTGGTGGTTTGAATAAAAATGGCTTCCATAGGCTTATATATTTAAATGGTTAGTAATGAGGGAGTGGCACTATTTGAAAGGATTAAAAAGTATGTCTTAGTTGGAGGAAATAGTAAGAAGTGTTTTGAGCTTCCTTCCTTTCTTTCTTTTTCTTTTCTGCTTAGCTCATTTTATTTATTTATTAAGATCAAGGATCCAGCCCATGGGATAGTGCTCCCTATATTCAGGGTAGCTGTTTTTCTTCTGTTAAACCTTCAGGCAAGGTTAACCCTAACAGCCCACCCCATGTCAACTTGACATCCAATCACATATTAAGACATAAAAAGCTAGGGCTTTGAGCTTTTGAAAGCCAGTGCTTCTCTCTATGTGATTATTAGCTACTGCTCCAGCATTAGTCTATGCCACCATAATTCTGGATTGATAACAATGGATTAAACCTCTGAAACTGTAAACACAATCCAATTAAAGTCTTTTTTAGTAAGCATTATCATGGTTATGGTGTCTTTTCCCAAGAGAACCACTGATTGAGACACTATGAAAACTCAGTCATAACATATTGTACAAGTTTTTCTGAAATTTTACTTAAATAAAAATTTTTCCTTTGTGGGTGATTAAAATAGTGAAATGAACAGTTGATATTCATCCCTATGTATAAATTGGAAAAAGGTGATTCTTTTTTTTCTATTTTCCAGTTTATTGGCTCAAATGTTCATTTTATCCAGCAGCACCTGTACAGATGCACCCATAATAATATACTATTTAACCAAATGTGTGGCTTCCTCATGGCCCAGTCACATTGACAGAGAAGTTTGCACAGCTGCCTGGAGTTACTTCAGAACTTTCTGCCTCATTCCAAACTAACATCTCTGTGGGCTCTGCAGATGAGGACTATGGTGCTTCCAGAACCCATGGGGCCATCACCAAAAGGCTTCCTTTTTGGTGTTTGAAAGGGCCAGATGCAGCAACTTATCTTTTACCTTGAAAGGACCTCTCAACATGTCCCCATGGACTCTTAGGGATGCCATTGGTTTTCTTTGTTTTTATTTTTATTTAGCTATACATTTTTCTCTGATACCCTCCCTGCCTCTCCCCTCTGCTTCAACCCTCTCTCAAGGTCCCCATGATCCCAATTTACTCAGGAGATCTTTTTTGTCTAAGAGAGACATACACATATTTAATCTACATGGGAAGTAGAAAAAGGTGATTCTTTTCTATTGAAAAAAAAAAACAGAATGTGAACAAGATAGGCACAAGATGAGCACTAATTTAAAATCTAAGGCTCTCTGTTTTTCCATGAGATCCTAACTCCATTCGGTAACTTTCTACCCCTTGCTGCTAGTTCCAAGCAGTTAGCAGAACAGTTCAATAGATACGTAGGTGTGCGATGCTGTTTGTCAAGAAGAGGATTGCTTTTGAACACAAATCAGCAGTGCTCAGAGAGTAGGCAGTGTTGGGAAGCTTATATAAGAAAGAAGGAATTTCTTTATAGCCACTGGGAGTAGATTAAGAGTGTGATGTCTTCTTCCATTTGCTTCTGAGTAGGGAAGATAGAGAACAGCCCACAGGTAAAAGCCAGGGATATGCTGTTGCACATTATTCTACCCAAGTGCCAAGATGGAACTGCCCAACAAATTGTGCTATCCCATGACTCATAAACTCAAATCCAGCCTTAGATAAAGCTACATTTCTCACAGCCAGGGATCTTAAGGTGATAATTTGATGGCTGTGTAGTACTATTAACTCCTACATCCATTGATGTTAAAACTCCTAGGTCACAATCATTCTTGAAATCTGGGAAAAGGAATAAATCTTTTGGTGACTCATAGTCCTTAAAAATTCAGGACAATATTGGAACACCAAAATTTGAGACATCATTTATAGAATTTTTAATATGTTCACTACTTCCTGAGATCAGAGAATATAGGTGTGAGGTAATTAAAATATTCACATTCTTGTTGGCCAAGTGTTGACTGAGTTTTCTGTCCTGCCTGGTTCCCACAGTCGTTAAATCCCAAAGAAATCACACACGTCTACATTAGTTATAAACTGATTGTCCCATTAGCTCAGGCTTTATATTAACTCTTATAACTTATATTAGCCCATTATTCTTAACCACATGGCTTGGTACCTTATTCAGTGAGGCAGTCACATCTTGCTTCTTCTGTGCCTGGGTCGGGACTGAATACCAAGCTTTCCTCTTCCCAGAATTCTCCTGTTCTCATTGACCTGCCTCTACTTCTTGTCTGGTTGTCCCGTCTATACTTCCTGCCTGGCTACTGGCCAATCAGCATTTGTTTAGAATAAAATTGACAGAATACAGACCATTGTCCCACACCAGCCAAGTTCAAAGTTTATTTCACCTAAGTCTTGGTCTACTCAACTTAGAAGCTAATGTTTCACACTTCAATTTCTGGGTTAAAATCCTCTTCCCTTTACATTTGGAAAAAGTGATGGCTTCATGTGTGCTTCATGATGAATATATTTACATAGCTACTAAATATGTAACTTTTACAGAGTGCTTGCTTTCCCATTATCTGTTCTCATCTTCCTTTCATTCATAGAACTCTAGTTTAGTTGGGCACACAACAACCCTTTATAAGACTACATTTCCCTCTTCCTTTGTAACTAAAGTGATCCTGGCAACTACTTTTTCGACCAATAGGTTTTAAGTAGGGAGTAACTTCCAGAACACATCTGGATTGCAATATGGCTAGCAGAATGGGGCAATCATCTGAAGTCTCTCACCAAGTATCTTGTAGACATGAGGAAAAGAGATGGAGGCATAACAAAAACTCATCAGACACAAGTCTCTTAGCCCAGACTCTTCCTCACACCACTGTGGGGTGCTTTTCCTGACAAGAACATCATTGGTAGCCCAAAAGGGAGACTGTAGTAGAAGGGATTCTTCTGACCCATAGGAGCATTGGAAGCAGCTTTTCCTGGAAGCATCTTACTTTTCCTAATAGTCAGCCCTCTTGGTAGCATATTAATCAAAATTTGAGTTTAACCTGAAGTTAAAATACTCACTTACTTGGAGAAATGTCCTTGGCAAGGAGCAAACTACCAGTATTCATATATTGTCTGTCATACCAAAGATAATCGGAAACATTATAAAGATATAACAATTATGCCATTTCACACTATGTCAAGAAAAAAAGAAACAAAGAATGAATGAATGAATGAAAGAAGAAAGAACAAGCCAGATAGAACAAAACACAGGCCTGAATATATTAGGCAATGAGGAAAGCGACATGCAAGAAGAGCCACAAAAAGAAAAATGTGCTCCTGGAAATGACACTTCAAGATACTGGGACTCCCCCTTAGGGACTGAGTCAGCACAACTGACAAAATGCTAAGATAATTCTATTTGACTAGAAGCAGAGCACATGAATTCTTACAACCACCCTCATCTTCTTGACAGCCATGAGTGTTTTCATTTCATTGCTTCTATACCTTAGATAAAAAAGTCTGCTAATTAAGGAAGGTAAAAAAGTTAAAGGCATAGTTAGTACAGATCTGATAAAATGTGTTTGAAAACATTTTTAATTATTTCCCATACATCAAATTTAGACCCAGGATGTTCTTGTTGTAACATTCTCTACCTGTTATTGTGGCTGCTTTTTCACCTTGTTGTCTTTCAATGCACAATCTCAATGGAAGTGACTTCTGAATTGTCCTCATTTGGGGAAATCTTACCTAAAGTGTAAGGATTATTTAAAGCCTTCAAGTAAATATTTTCAGAGAAGTTCTTTTTCATTGATGGATGAATGAATAGGAAATATGTGGAGTCTCTTTCAGCCATAATGAAAACATGAAATTTTGTCATTTGGAGTAAGATGAATGAAGTCAGGGCTCAAAAAAAAGTCAGATTTAGAAAGCATAATTTTCCTCATTTATGGAATCATAAATGTGTGTGTGTGTGTGTGTGTGAAGTTTTGTAAATAGAGAAAAGACTATGGGGGAAGGAAAGAAAGTAATGAGAGGGAGAAAAATATAGTACTGTTATGAATTAAAAATGAAAAATACCACTTCTTGTAGGCAGGAAAAATTGTAGATCAAAAAATTTGTGGCTGGGTTGCTGTATAAGGTGACACAGAAATTGTGGGAGTGACTAATTAATGACTGGCCCAGCTGGAGATCCATGAGAGGAAGCTCACCCCTGAAGGCCAGGATACCCTGAACATGTATGATAGAACCAAACCTGACTGGAGAACAAAGACAATGAAATGATTTCTAATGATATTCTCCTATACTCATAGATTGGTGCCTAGTCCAACTATCATCAGAGAGACTTCACCCAGCAGCTGATAATCAGATACAGATCTACAGCCAAACATTAGGCAGTGCTCTGCTGAAGAGGGGGAGGAAGGATTGAAGGAACCAGTAGGGTCATGGACACCACAAGAAAACTCACAGAACCAACTAATCTGGGCTTATAGAGACTAAACTAGCAAGCAGAGAGCCTAAATGGGCCCTCTGCATATAAACTTCAATTGTATAACCTGGTCTCCTTGTAAGAATCCAAACAGTAAAAGCAGGGGCTGTCTCTGACTCTGATTGCCTTAAGACCTATTTTTCCTATTGGATTGTCTCATACGGCCTTAATAGAAGAGGAGGTGCCTAGTCTCACTGCAACATTATATACCATGGGACACCTGTCTGTATCTGAAGAGAAACAGAGGAGGAGAAGTGGATGTGGGGGTGGAAGGAAAGGAAGGACGGAAACTTTGGTTGGGATATAAACACAAATAAACAAACAAAACAAAATGAAAAGCAATGTCTCATGTAGAGTTTGTATCTCATATACATATATACATATGAATCAATGACATGAAGAAGGGGAACTACTGTGGGAAAGGAGAGCACATGATAATAAGGATGCAAATAAAGTAATTAGGATGAGTACCACCAACATAAAATAATACACACAAAAAATGTCATCACAAAACCCAGTCTTTTACATATCTCCTAAAATAAAAGATACTTCATTTTTAAAAGATGCTCAGCCTGAGCTGTTTTCAGCAGATGTCATGTCTCTCCTAAGTGGAAGAAATGAGTAATGTGGGTCTCCCTGGGTAGACTCAGAGAGCCAGGAGTATTTACTTGAAGAATTCACACAGCCCTCCATCCTGCTCCAGCATGTTGGCATCTGGAATCCCAGTGACAGTTCAGCTCTCTAAGACCTCAGTGTTTTTGCTTATATATAAAGTCAGAATTTATGACATAAAAATAAGAACCTTTCCTATACACTTTGCCTGTTTCATAAACACCCTGAACCATCTTACAAAAGCAGAGAAGATTTCAGATACTTGAAAAACTGATACTAGGAGTTCTATGAATTGCTAAGACTCCACTTATATAGGAGATATGATAAAATAACTTCCCTTTTCAGTGATTCACCACATTGTAAGAACTCATGAGACCAAAGACATATAAATGAGGAGTAAGAAAGGGAGCTTGATGATCTGAGCAAACTGCCACACCCAAGGTCCACCTGGGTCCTGAGTTCTCAGATATCCAGAGAGTTTTCCCTCAGTCTCCTTTCTGTCTGTGTTTTCCTTGCAAACAACACCGACAAAACCATGCAATAAATGCCTGTCATGTGGAGGACACGGAGCACGGGTTACAAAAAAGGGAAGTTCTTCGCCTTTTCTCAGCTTCAAAGGATCCACATAAAGAAACAGAATTATCATTGCTCACCCATAATCTCTAGAAAGATTAGTGATGTTTCTCACTTTTCTTTAAGCTCCCCACACATTATTAGATTTCAGTCTGTTGTCCTTTCGGCATCTCCAGCCCCACCCAAAAGGGGTTAAGCACACTGGTGGAAATCCCCTGAGCAAACTAGCACATGCTGTACCAAAATATTATGTCTTGACTTTGTTCTTTTACATCTTCACAACTAAAGGAAAGAGATACAATCAAAATGATAGTCCACTTAAATGATAAACAAGAGAATTTAAAGAGACATGATCCAAATGCTCAACCGTGGAATGACAGTTCATAAAAAGCTTATGAGATCTGGGTTGCTGGAGATGTGTACATATATTTTTCCTTAACTCTTTTTTACATAGTTTTGAGAATTTATCATTGTAGATTTCTAGAAAGCATGTTAAGCTTAATGTGCAAAACACACTTTGTGAATAAAATGTTTTTATAATGAAGCTTTCAAATCAAGATTAGAAACAAAAGCATAATTGATTACCTGATTCCTCAAATCATCTCTTATTTTGGTTGGGAGAATTTTTTAAATTTCAAATAGAAGACCAGACACATAGCAGGGATAGAATATGCCACCTTAGTTGAATTCTTTTCCTGAAACTTCTCTATGGTGAATAGTAAAGCACATGACATTATAACATATGTAAATCACATCTGTCTCTGAGATCCCCTCATACCTGAGGAGGAGTTTTCAAAGAAAAGTGAAAATAATCCACCTCCTCTTTCTTATTGTATTACATCATCTCAATAAGTCATGTCAAGGGAAGCTAAGTCATTCAGCTTTTAAGGACTAATTGTATGCAAACTCTGGAGCTCCCAGGGGACTAATCATATTCAGACTTGTAATCCATGGTTCATCTAATTTAAATTAGTCATTTTATAGGCCAATGTTAATGGTGGACATATAACACAATTCCATAACTTCCTACTTATTCAGATGTTCTGAACTCCTTCTTTTATGATCAATCTTTCTTCTCCTTTCCAAAGAGAGTCACCAGAAAACAAAACAAAACAACTCTGCCTCATGGACTAGATCCAGGTTTCTAACTGAAATAAATCTCTATATATCTAGAAAATCTAACTAACATGGCTACAAGCTTGACTATTATAGATGATTATCTATTAACCTATATTTGTTAATTACACATTACATTTTAAATGAGCTACACAAACATAATACCTTAATCAAGAACAGAAATACACATATAACAAAATTGATCTTAAATTTGTATCAAAAAAACCAAGATTCATACCAATACAAATCTCTGTAGCATAATCCCCTTTAAATGTAAACAAACATTTATAGATAATATTTGGAAATATGGGCATGGTTCTGTCTAAACTGCTTCCTGCTGTTTATTGGGTGAAGTAACTTTTTGAGGAATATTCAAGGCAACCTTTCAGGAGGTCTTGGCCATCAAACCACATTAGTCTGGAAGGACTCCATAGGTTCTCATCCTTTATGGAAACAGAAGAAGAACTTCTTTTCCAAACCAACATATCCTTAATTCCATATTTTAAAACCAAGATAACTTTAAAGTACATATGTTGATTTAGCTTAGCAATACCCAGAATCAAATGTGTCTCTGTAGTCAAAAAATTCAAATAAAACACAATAATATACATAATCCTGACTCTTTGTGTACATTCCATCTTTATGTGGCTTATTTTACTTTTTCTACAAGTTTAATGTTTATTTTATTATCTTTCTCCTTTAATCTATTACTGTCTCTATGTTGTCTGAATTTCTCTGTCCTACTTGGTTCCCACAATTGTTAAGTCCCAAAGAAATCACACAGAGGTCTACATTAGTTATAAACTGATTGGCCCATTAGCTCAGGCTTCTTATTAACTCTTATAACTTATATTAACCCATTATTCTTGTCTATCTTAGCCACATGGCTTGGTACCTTTTTCAGCAAGGCAGTCACATCTTGCTTCTGTGGCTGGTCAGGACTGCAGAGGAATTGGCTTCCTCCTTCCCAGCATTCCCCTGTTCTCATTGACCCACCTTTACTTCCTGTCTGGTTGTCCTGCCTATACTTCCTGCCTGGCTATTGGCCAATCAGCATTTATTTAAAATATAATTGACAGAATACAGACCTTGGTCCCACACCATTTGTATGCTTTTATATTATATTTACTGTCTAGTCTTTTTCTTCTCTATCCCAAGCCTATGTACATTTTTTAATCACTGGGTCTCATTTAGAGGACTTTTATGTCTAAATATGTTTTTTTGTGCATCTGTAATTCTTTACTGTGCAGGAGTGCTTGTTAAAATGCTAAGCCCTCCTTATGAACTTAAGGTTCAGCATTACTAGGGAAAATATGGCCTGCTTACTCCACCCAGTCCAACATGGTGGAAGAGGTCTGTTCACCACCTCTGCAAGTTGTACATATTGCCCCAGTTCCAAGTATGCAGCAGGTCTATGTGGAACCATTAGTAGTTGTAGCACTCTACTCACAAAACCCATTTAATGCTTGATAGTCAGACCTCGTCAGAGTTCATGCTGGCAGTATGGCTCAGAAAGCTGGCATTTCAAAACCGTGATTTTTTTTCTGCTTTGGCTGAATCAGGAAAACCTCTCCTACAGGAGCTGCAGCACATCACCAGCAAACAGCAAGAAGTTGTGTTAAACTCTGTATTTTTGTGTCTACAATTCCTTTCAAAGCTGTCTCAGGTTTTAAGTAGATTTTAGTCAACCACATTGGTGGTATGGGGCAAATTTCTATAATCTGTCAATTGTATTTTAAATAAATGCTGATTGGCCAGTAGCCAGGCAGGAAATAGTCAGGACAACCAGACAAGAAGTAGAGGTGGGTCAAGGAGAACAGGAGAATTCTGGGAAGGAGAAAACCCATTCCTCTGCAGTCCTGTCCTGACCACACAAGAAGCAAGATGTGACTGCTCCACTGAATAAGATACTGAGCCATATGGCTAACACAGATATGAATAATAGGCTAATAATGGACTTATGAGTTTTAAGAGTTAATAAGAAGCCTGAGCTAATGGGCCAATCAGTTTATAACTAATGTAGACCTCTATGTAATTTCTTTGGGACTTAACAATTGTGGGAACTGGGCAGGACAGAAACCCCAACAACACATTGGTGCCAGTTTGTAGAAAGCTTGTTTGTCCTAGCTGCCCAGTCCCAAAATAATCACACAGAAACTGTATTAATTAAATCAGTGCTTGGTTCATTAGTTCTAGCTTCTTATTTGATAACTCTTACATGTTAATTTAACCCATTTCAATTAATCTGTGTATCGCCATGAGGCTGTAGCTTACCAGCTAAAGTTCTGACATCTGTCGCTGGCAGGGTTACATGTCTTCTCTCCTGACTTCGTCTTTCTTCCAGCATTCAGTTTAGTTTTCCCTGCCTACCTAACTTCTTCCCTGCTATAGTTCCAAAGCAGTTTCTTTATTCATTAGTGGTAATCACAGCATACAGAGGGAAATACCACATCATGTTTTAAACATTTTGAGAGAGAAATTATGTAGAGATCATAAGAAGCTTTCTGCAGCCAGAAAGTTTTACTGTTTGTGTATCACACAAGTTCCCCTTTGCCCACTCATCTCTGCTGCTGTTGCATGAAAACAACTGCAGACAATACACAAACAACTGGGTAGCATTGAATTCTAACTATGAATTGCTTATGAAAAAGACAAAGCATCATATTTTGTTGCTGAGTTATAGTTTGCCAACACTTGCATTTACTAATCCCTGCATGCCTGTGCTGAGTAGTTAAATACAGGTCTGTACTAGAGATATGAAGAGTATACAGTAGAAACACTGCTGCTTTTATACACTGAAAGACTAAGTATAAAATATTGCAAATGAACCTTTGATAATTAATGAATTATTGAATCTTCATTTTGTAAATTTGTTTGTTTTTAGAAAATGCATATTTGTGTACAATGCATTTGAACTATAACTACCCTCCACTCTCTGCTACTTCCCCTACTCTTCTCCACAACTTCATGTCCATTTTCTTAATAATGCACAGAGCCCGATTAGTGCTACTTTTGTGTTTATTGTGTCCGCTAGAGTTTGGGCAATCTACCACAGGGCATGCTTTTAAAGAAAATGGATTCTTGTTCCCCTAGTATTTATCAAGTTGCCAGCAGGTTCTCAGCTAGGTTTGGGACCTCATGAGTCCCTGCCCTATCCATGTTAGACTGTTGATTGACTTGTTATTGTACCAGTCTTATGTAGGCAACCACAGCTGCTATGAAATTATGAATGCAAAGGTCCATTTCTAGAATAGATGATTTCACAGTATCTCTTTCTGGTCCCTGGCCCCTGTCCTTCCAATCTTCCCTTCTCTCTTTCATGATGTTTCTTGAGACTTTGAGAGGAGTGATTCATGTCTGGTACTATAAACCTGAACAAGAACCCTTACCTGGGGAGGTCATCGTCCATAAGGTAAAATATACTAGCATTACATTGTGGAAAAGAAATAATATCAAACTAACTTCTAGATATGGGTGTCTTTATACCCAAAGAATAGTGCAGCCTCATCCCTCATCAGAAAAATGGTTTTCTTGCTGCATGGCAGTTAATGAAGACTCCCAACTCTTCAGAGAGCCAAGAACTGAGAATGACCTCTGAGGGTTCAGCCATAAGTAGGACAGTTATATCCTAGCAACATTTTTTTTTAAAACAAAAGTCTACTCAACCAATTGCTAAACATTGTGAGTTTGGATTTTTGCCATGTGATCTTTTTAAAGTAGGCCCTGAGATCTCTTGAACCACCATTTGAAATCTAGCACCTTGTTCAAAAGTAAGCAGTTAAGTTTGGGTGCCTCAAGGAAGAGTTGTCATAAGTCACCTTTTGCCTTACCGCAGTCATAGTCAGAGTATATTCGTACGTTCCAGGGTAAGGTCGTGAGAGTTAGAAATGTTAAGTAGGAGGAACATAGTTAAGAAGGAAACACAGAGACAGAGGATAATAACAGGAGGGCATCTCAGTGACTACTGAATACTGAGTTCATTCGCATTTATTTTCCATATGTTTTTATATCCCAGTACAAAATGGCAGGGGGGGGAGGGCAAAGATTACTTTGGCATGACACAAAGGACAACCAGAAGAGTTACTTGCTTCAATACTTGAGACATCAAGTCATTATTTCCTGAGTAAAGTATTTGATGTTCCAGGCAGGAATATGCAGGGAACACACCCTAGACAAACTATTCTGTAGGCAGCCATTCCTTATGTCAAACCTCCTAATTCAAATGAAGGAGCATAGCAGTATGCTTGAATTCTTAGACCTTTGTTTTAGGGTGGAGTGGATCCACCTCTATAGGCCATCTTAGTGTCCAAAATACCAAGTAGCCACACCCTAAGTCAGGATATGTTATTTTGTAGCCACACTTGTTGTCAACAACTTTGAGAGAGCAAAAATAAGCTCAAAGTCTCTGACCTTCAGACAAGGTGGAACAGGATCACATCTCTGTGTGTCCCAACAAATAACTGATACAGAAAAAAATATCACATTCTACCTCTCTGTTTTCTCTACCTCTGCTTAAAGCAGCAATCCTTTTGCTCAGACTTCCTGTTTCTGGCACTTGCCTTCTTCTGTAATTGTTCATAGTTCCCCGTCTGTGGTTAAGTAGGCACAGAGCTGGTTTAGTTTCCCCCTCTCTCATTCATTTGCACACACAAGCGTGTTTCTTCTCTCTTCTCTCTCCCAGAATGATGGTTCTGGGTAAAACTTTTGCGACAGTTTTCTGTTTATTTCAAGCTGTTTCTGGAGAAAGTGGCAATGCACAGAATGGTGAGTCATTTCTAACTTCTTTCTTAAAGGATTTCAGATCGTCTTTAGCATATATGGACATGTTCCTCAGTTCTAAACAGGCTGGAGCTGGACAGCAAGAACTTAACATGTTTGGCTATGTTGTGTGTACTAATCACTAGGACAAAGGACCTGAGGACAATACTGAAGAAGGCTTGTAGCTCACAAGAACTGTTGAGAAGTAATGTATTTCACTCAAACTCTGGCTCATAAATGTGGATAGAGGCTGATGATCTCAGAAAAGAAGCCTCATATCAATTTTCTGATTGTGCTTGTTGGAGAATCTCTTCCAGAATTGTACCTGCCAGAAAAAAAAAGAAAATCAAGCTATCTTTGTTTTGCTGAACTGTTTATGGAATTCTAAAACCATAAATATTCACAATAAATGAATGACCAGAAGCAATAGGTTTGTGTATTCACCAGAACTTTATTTCTAGTGCCTAGAACATGGGAATTACTTGATAATGTATTTCTTCCATATAACTTTAGTTTTGACAAATTCATGTTAGATTGCTAATGAATAATTCAGTAGAGTGCTGAGTAAAGTCTTATTTGAAATACACAGGATTGCTTTTGTATTCAGCAAATCCATCATATGGCCATTGTAATTCTCTTTGCAATGCATAAAACCCTTAGATCCAACTCCTTAAAACTATGCATTCTAATTACAAGCCTGTGCTCAAAAGTGTCTAAAAGTTACAGGAGCCACATTGAAGTTGAACCTCCCATTTGGTTCTACAAGTTAAGTTGTTTTCACACACACACACAAACACACACACAACCACAAGCATACAAACACACAAACATACAAACACACACACACACACACACAGTCTTTGCCCCCTATGTGCTGGGATTAAAGATATGTACCATCATGCCTGGCCTACATGTGTGTTTGTTAATTGAATGTACCTGTTTGTACATACCTGTAACTCCAGAGCAGGGAGTCTGAGACAAGAAGATGATGAGTTTCAGGCCAGCCTAAGTTACAGAGTGAAAGCTTGTCTCAAAATACATAGGTTTTCATTTCTTTATAGACAGTATCAGTGTATGTCAGCCTCTAATGACTCAGCTTAACTCTTTTCAGTTAACTTCCCTTAGTCATGCTTTCCTAAGCCTTTGATATTTGTGTCCATTTGCCTAGTATATGCTAAGGATGGAAATTTCTTGCTTTTTCTTGCTAAGAGAATTGTCCGAAGAGTGACATTTTTCAATGTGACTAAGCATGCGTCACTTTGTGAGGAAGAGTCCCCGGTCTCATGTTAAATGTATGCAAACACATGGCAGGAAGCACGAGAACTTTATTGCTGTTTGGTGCAATACTTCACCACGATTTCTTCCTGTTGACCATACTATTTGTAAAGGGAGTGAAAATCCGTGTTGAAAACTGGATTTTTACTTCAGCCTTTTAAATTTCAAAAGGAGAAAAAAAATTCTTTTAAAAAGCATGGAGGCAATCACATAACCATATCAAAATATGCTTTGTGCTTGATAGAATTCGCAAGTAATATGCTATTGTTGGTTGAAAGATAGTTTTTTAGTAATTATGAGGATGATGGAAACAAACATAGGAAGCATCAAAAGCCTGAACAGTTAACACCATTAACCAAGTAATCATCCTGTGGGAAGAAATCTTTTAAATGACACTGCCTTGCTTTTAAAATGTTTTCCAAATGCTTAAAATTTCTATAGTTAGAATTTTTATTAAATGCTTAGCTATTTACTTGCCTATTAAGGATACTGACTATAGAATGGTTAAGACATTAACTCAATCCATGTAATGTCAAATCAGTAGTAAGAAAAATAGTTGCATTTGATAGATAATTTTTTCAAAAGAACTCCAAGTGTTGCAAGTATATTTTCATAATTATAATTCACATCTTATTTTTTCATACTGATTTCTCAAAGACTGATAAGAGAGCTTTCATCCTCATGGAGGACTTACAATGATCTAAGAGAAACCTTCGTGTAGATCTATTCAATGTCTCCTACAAAGTCCATATATGCATCAGAACCTGAATTTTGGGAGTTCGAATATACAGAAAGGGGACACAGCTATGAAGTTAGAACAGTGAGGATTCACGTGCACATCTCTGTGAGACAGACAGCTAAGTCTAGAAAATTAAAAACGAGCATGTTTCAAAATATGAACTCTTAAGATAGGGGTTGCTCCTTTGTTACTTAATCCTGTCAATGTTTGGGAAAGCATACACAGAAAAGGTGCAAAGAAACCTGCAGATGCTCCAGTTGTGAAATGACTGGGTTCTGGGAAAGCTTAAAAAGTGAAATGCCAGCTAGGCAATGGTGGCACATGCCTTAATCCCAGCACTCAGGAAGCAGAAACAAGCAGATCTCTGTGTGTTAGAAGCCAACCTGGTCTACAAAGTGATTTCCAGGACAGGTTACAAAGCTACACAGAGGATCCCTGTCTCAAAAAAAGAGAAAGAAAAAAGAAAAAGTTAAATGCCTGTGGCTGTGAGCAGTGTTCACCATCCATGTCTAGATTTATTGCTTAGAATAGTCACTTACCTGGTTGGTCTATTCACAACCAATTTTATTAACTTTTCCATAGATCTTTGGGGTTCTTTAAATAAAGAAAAAGCAATTGAAACTGCATATGGCTAAGTCACTCAGGAGGGACCCATTGTTAGTACTTTCCGAGAGCATATCAAAGCCTGAGAAGCAAGAAAATCTTTGGTTTGGCTGAGATTAAAGACCTGGAGGCTGCCAGAGGCTCTACACATTCTGCCACTGTGATATAAACTTTTGATTGCTCTAGATTTTCCTGGTTCTTATTGGAATGTATGTGCTGAAAGATTTTCTGACTTTATTCTGCTCTTAAATATATTATATCTATATACACAAATACCTATTTAATCATGGGCTCTCCAACTCAGATTAGGAAATCAAATAGTATCTTTAACAAGTTGCAGTTTACAAAAGTGGCTACACAGACACAAAATTCCATTTCTCACTTTCTGGTATATATAGAATGCAGTAGAAAGGAAAACAAAAATCTAATCACATAGGCAAAAACTTGGGCATCCTTGGGATTTACTATTTTATAGTCAGAGTTGTCTCAGTCAGTCATTTAAGACAAGAATTTTTTCAATTCACACACAATGGAGGCATCAGTATCACTCTTAGTTGTGATGCCCTTTTAGGGCACAGTGGGCAATTTCATAAAAATGTGAACCTATAACTGAAATAGATATCATCATCTTTCATTTGAAAATAGTACTTGGAAGGGAACAAATGAAGACCAGTAATTTAAAAATTAAGGTTGGATTACGGGGCATATGAATGAAATACAGGAGCTCTTATTTGAAATATGTAAACATTTTCAGGGTAGAAAAAAAGATAAATTCAACCTTTTACAGTCTTTCAGGGTGCTTGTTTACCAGCATTTAACACCCTTCATAGTGGCCAGGCTTCTGGCTTTCCTCCATATGTTACATCATGTGTCTGAAGTGGAGAACATTCCCTTAACAAATACCTTCTAAAAACAGCTTTAAAGTGTAGCAAAGAAATTTTGATTCACTGATATAAACAGGGAAGAGGGTTTTTTCATGCTTTTTCTAATTTTCTAAAATAGTAGTCCGATGGTAAAACAGCTTAAAATGAACCTGGAACTTATTCCTTGACTATGGTTTTTTAGTAGGAATGCTCTGTTCTCTGTACCTGCATTTTGGAGTGTGTGTGTGTGTGTGTGTGTGTGTGTGTGTGTGTGTGTGTGTGTGCATGTGCTTGCACGTGAGCTAAAATTTGTCACTGTCTTTGTCCTTGGAATTGACTTCTTTAGATAAACTATAAGCTCTCCTTTATGTCTGCCATGCCAGTGACATTTTGTTAAGGAGTATCAGGTTGTTAACTGATGCATTCTTTTGCCTCCTTAACAGCTGTGTTCTGTTCTTCCCAGGAGATGTAGAAGATGCAGAAGCTGACGAATACTCTTTCTGGTGCTACAGCCAGTTGGAAGTTGATGGAAGCAAGCATTCTCTGACTTGTGCTTTTGATGACCCAGACATCAACAGCACCAACCTGGAACTACAGATATGGTGAGGGTGGTGGTTTCCATGGTCCTCAGAAATCCATCTCCTGTCTCTATACGTGTTCCTTTCAGCACTTGCGAAGGACGGAGTGTCTGTCCTAAGTATCAAATGCTAACATTTATTGGAGTCTCAAAACCTCCTGAAATACTTTGTCCATTGCCAAAAATCAAAGTGAAGCAACTCTCACTTCTTTTGCTAGTTCCTAAGGAAAAAAAAAACACAAATGGTGCTGTGGTTCTCAGAGATTCTACATCTGTCCATAGTCATAGTAGTTTAAAGACTACATCTCCTAGAATGTTCCCTTAGGACAGTGGAATAGCTTTAGATTCCTTTATGTAGTGTAGTTGCCTGGAGTCCATTCCCAGTGCCTATGTTTAATAACTTTTGATTTGCAGCAAGTTTTGTAACATATATTCTTCAATAGCTTCATTTAAAAATTTAGAGAATGGATCTCATAGGAAGGTTATAGTGTTAAACAATTTAATATGTGTAAAGAGCTCAAATAAACATCCAATATTTAATTATTCATGAGAGAAGGACATTAAATTATATATATATATATATATATCCATCCTCTTGAAAGAGTTTCATTTCAGATGATACAGTCAATGGAAAGTTACCAAGAGTTCATAAGACCAAGTTGATTCTTAGTTTTATGTAGCCTTAGAGGAAAGAAAATGCAAACAAATTTTTTGGTCTAAAAGTTGGTTAAAAAAAAAAAACTTAATGAGTTTTATCTTTTCCCTTGCCCACTAGTCATCACTTGTTGTCAAGGGTTATTATCTCTGGTGACTTGAAAAAAATTCTCTAATATGAAATTCTGACTTGTGGCTATTTCCAAATTCATATCAGATGACCTCATTTTCTTGGTAAGTTTCCGGATGAGGAAAGTATGTCAAGATCTGCAGAACTAAAAGAAGCTTAAATTACGTGATCACCAAGGTAGTCCTTTGTCACCTACAACCCAGAAAAGCTATAGCTTCTGACTTTTCTGAGCTTATAGCAGTTTCCTGAGTCTGTGCACAGCTTTTCCCTGTAGTCGTTTTAATGAACAAGATCTTGGATTTGAATGCCACAGGATGTTTTCATTCTGTTTCTGTTATTGCACTTTTATAGAGTGCTTTCTATGGAGAGCAGAAAAAGAAATATCCAGGATCTGGACACTAGGAGCAGTCAGTAGATTTCTTGCTATGCAAGCAAGAGGACCTGAGTTAGGATTCCTGGAACCTTTGAAAAAGCTGAGTGTGGTATCTGGAATCCCACCCCTGGGCTGTGTTGGGGGTGGGAGAGCTGTGAAGATAGTTGGATCCTTATTGGCTAATCAAGTTAGTCCAGTTAATGAATTTCAGGTTCACTGAGAGATTCTGGATGATAAAGTATAGAGTGGAGAATGAAAGAGAACGACTCCAGGTGCTAACCACTGCCCTATACATGTGTGTAAATATAAAAACACCCACATACATATACACCCACACAAAAATGTATATATACATACCCCACATTCAAACCAAAACAAAATACGGGTGTCCAAAATCATTCTTCCAACTTGCTAAATCAGTTAAATAACTCATCCAAACAATGTTCTCATTTTTTAACAGGAAAACAGACCCCTCAACACAGAGGTTTGACTTCAGGTTTTTCCAACCAGGTTTTCAGTGGGTTGTAAGAAACACTGTGGTTTCACTTGAGCAAGCTATGACTGACCTTTCTGCCCACTTTCTTTCACATTGCCCACTGTGACCAATTTTCCTTTACTGTCTTGAGTTTATCTGAAAGAGCAGCCATTTGTGTTTTCCAGTTGAACAGACATCCTGTAACATATGTTGTAAGGTATATTTATTGGGAAACAGAATGCTGACTTCAAATAGATAAAAGTACCGTCTAGATCATTAGCATTTCCATAAGGTGTCTATGAGTAGGATATTCATGTACCTTCTTAGGTTGAGAAGGTGGTAGCTAAAGATTTCTGAGTTTGTGTATTTCTTTTTGGAAATGGAACTAGCTTTTGTAGACCATATAAATATAATTGCCCTCCAGTCTGAACATCTGTTTATACAGAGAAGACAGACTCGTCTATCATATTAAACTACACAAGACTAGATGTGTAAGAAGAAGGAAATGGAATTAAGCTTTAGGTTAAATGATCATTAGCAGTCACTCTCTACTCTCAGAACCAGATTTGTGAATGTGGCTTAGCACTCATGCCTCAAGGCATCTCATACAAGATCAAAATCATGACTCATGTGTGTACTACTTGGATAGTAACTATGATCTTTCTTTTACTCTAGATACCCAGATACAGTTCTGCCCTGAACAAGTATAGTACAATCTATAAATCTATGAGCACATAAGTAGTTTTGACTTTTCTTTAAGCAAATTTTAAAAAATATTTTCATATTTTTATTACATTTAGTGTTTGTGGTTGTGATATGTGTATGCATGTGTGAAGATAAACAGGTACCACTGAGTGCATGAAGAGGCCAGAGACAACCTGCAAAAATCTTAGTTCTCTCTTGACACTACGTGGGTTCTGTGGTTCAAACAAGAGCCTTTACCCACTTAGCCGTCTCACCAGTCTTTTCTAGCAGTTCACCTTTCAAAACAGAAAAAAATGAGATTAACTATAACATGTTTAACTTCATTTGATATATTAAAATTATCAATTCAATGTATAATCAATAGCATGCTGAGATATCTTATGCTAGTTTTATAGAAAATGATCAAAATGTAGTGTACATTTTACATTTAGAACACAGTGCAATTTAGACCGGTCATATTTCATGTGTTTTACAAATGCATGTGGAAGAGAGGCTATTGTGTTGAATAGTAGAGTCTAAAATGACCCCTAAGTCATGCAGTGCACAGTTGGAAACCAAATACATTTTTGCAAGTGAGCCGAGATTTCTACCACTGTTGGTGATAGATTTCTTCAGTTTCGTGAAAGGAGGTCAATAGCACAGACCAAGGCTGGTCATAGTAATCTGCTTTGTTTATTTTTTTCTCCTAGCATGACTTCCTCTCCATAGGGCCAGTTCTTAGATATCGGAGCCGCCCACAAGGGGCCCAGGTTCATAGACAGATACACTGAATCTCTTATTATTCATCACTTGCTAATTTAGATGTCTGGGAAATGGGAGTGAACTGATACTGTTTGTGATCTAGTTAAAATTACTAAAATACCAGAAAGTTACTACAGGTTCAGAACCCAATAACTGGATATTTCACTCATATGTTACTTATAAAGATACTTTAAGTATTGGCATAAAAATCCATTGACTTCTGTTTTCTCTATATTTGCATGTGTAACTCCAGCTCAGAAGTTGGTATTTCCCCCAAAGCTTTCACTTTTATTCTAATTCACCAAATCACAGCAGTGCATCAATTAGAAGTCTATTAGTGATGGCAGATCACAACATTGCATCAATTAGAAGTCTATCTGTCGCTCACTTCACATTTGTTCCCTTGTGTCTAGTTTACCTTGTTGCTTTTCAATTCTTACTCTTCTGAGTGATAAATCTCTGTAAGGACACTGCATTCAAACACACATGTAAGTACCTAGAGATTCTGGGTTTGGCAGTGGGAAGTGGCAGCTGAACAATTCCTTATCCTTACAGATAGTTCACAAAAACTATTATTTTGGTGGGGGAATTTCAAAGAATGTTTTGTGAATAATAAATATATGTCAAGAAATAAGCCTAACTTCTTTACCCACCTCTAGTTTTAATAATTACAACTGGTTTTGACCCCATGTCTAGATTTGCCAAAGCCATGCAGATGCCTTCCTTTTCCTATACAGAGGCCAGGAACGGTCTTATAAAGACATTCTGTATCATATTCATACAGTGACTTGCTACTCAGTAACCATAAAGATGAGGCATAAGATAAGCATCATGTAGAATAAAACTCCTAAGCATGTGCTTGAGTGAAAGAAATCAAGAATGAAAGAATAGTAATGTTATTACATTGATGAGAACTACTACCGGCTGGCAAAACAGGAACAAGCATAGGACCAAACTTGTCCCTCTGAATGTGGTTGACAGTTTTATGGCTGGGGCAGACTGAGGGGCCACTTAGGATTAGAGGGGGGTGGGGTGGGAGGGTGTGTGGAGGAAATGGGAGGAGGGGTGGGAGTGGAAATTTGGATTGGTATTTTTTTTTAAATCTAATAAAAAGAAAACTTGAAGTGAGAGCTCTGCTTTCCCCTTAAGCTTGGGATTAAATACCACACATATACTGGGCAACCTTTCAATGTAGAAGAAATACCCTATACCTAGAACTTGACTGATGGGTGCCTATCATACACATTTCAAAAAATCTATTGAAGATTAGCACATTTTACTAAGTGCAGTTCCCTCCTACACACACACACACACACACACACACACACACACACACACACAATGCACTGTCAACAAAGAAGAAAGCAATCAAGTGAGTAATCAGGAAAACAAAGAAATTCTGGAATTTTATATTCTCACCATAAAAATGAATTATGCAGAATAAAAGAAAGATTACTGCTCCTTCTCCTTTCACATGCCTCAAGTTTAATTTCCCTCTTTTTGAGAAGTGTTCTCATGAGATTGTTTCTCAGTAAAGCTCTTTGCTCTTCAGGGTCAGCTTAGTCATTCTAAAGAGAGTGAAACCTGGGCTTAGTTGGAAGTGAAGATCTTAGCAGAATGTAGAAGTTGATTACACAAACCAGATACATGTGAGTGTGTAAGTGTGAGTGTGTGTGTCTCTGTGTGTATGTGTGTTTGAAAGAGACTGAGTGTATCTGTCTCTCTCTGTGTCTCTCTGTCTCAGTGTGTGTCTCTATGTGTGTTGTGTCTCTGTGTGTGAGAGAGAAACAGAGATTGTGTGTGTGCATTTTCTCTCTCTGTACTTCTTTCTGTCTGTCTGTCTCTCTCCTCTCTCTTCTCTCTCTCTCTCTCTCTCTCTCTCTCGTGTGTGTGTGTGTGTGTGTTTGTGTATGTGTGTATGTGAAATGGGGTATGAGTTCTGGAAAGTAAGAAGGTTTGGTGATTTCTTTAGTGAATGACATGAGTGTGATCTTTTTTTTCTTCTTTTTTTATGTGTTCAAAACATGGTTACTCTCAAAATTGAAAAGATAATTTCTCACATTTTTATGTTTGTAATTCAAACAGTAGGTTTAGATTTAAAACATGTGCAAAATTGCATAAGATTAAGCATCCGAATTCTAATATATTGTATACTGAGTCCTACACATAAGAGTCATACACTTTTTTCAGTGTTGTTTAATCAGTATATAATTTTAAAGTGTTGCTAAAGTTTTGATTAACAGTATATAATCTGTTTGGGGAAAATCTAATGTGTCAGAAGTTAATTTGCTTGTGCATGAACATAGCTCCCTTTTATTTATATTTATTCAACTATCTCCCTTATTCGCTTTTTAATTTCCAGTGCAAAGGCATTGAATCTTTTTATAAATTTTATTTCTGTCTTTTATCCTCCTGCTATTATCACAAAGGAACCATCACTTTTAAACTTCATTTTCTAATTTTTTGATGTTACCCATAAAAATAAAGCTGTTCATTTTCTGATGGCCTTGATGAATTAAACTAGCTCCTATGATCATGTCAGGAATCTTTTAAAATGTCCATGTGAACAGATAGTTTTTCTCTGCAAAATAAATGTGGTTTCTTCTTTTCAAATCTGTACGCACTTGTATTTGCTTCCCTTGTCTTGTGAAGGGAGGAGAACATCCCGTGCACCTCTGTGTAGGCGTATGCAAGAAGAACTGTCTCCCTCATCCTGATCTTTTACCACTGTCTTTTATGTTAACTTTATGTAATAGCATTTTTATTGATTTAAACAAGTGTCTTTATTTTACTTCTTGTTGGTTAGGATGGTTTTAATCATGAATAAATATGTGATTCTATTAAAAAATTTGTTTCTATTAAAGATGTATAACTTTTTAGAGTTTTATTATGTTAATGTGGTGAATTGTGCCAATTGACCATTGAATACTGAACCTACTGAATCTGTTGTAGTATAGTAGTATTATGATTTTGAAGAATTTGCATATAGTTTTTAGCGACCTGTCTTATATATTCCATGCTGGCCTAATCCCACTAAGTAGATGAGGATGGTCTAGAATTTCTACTATTTCTTCTTCCTTGTTTTGAGAGTTGAGATTACAGGTATATTTCCATATACTGGGTTTATACAGGACTTTGAGCAAACTAGGCAGACACTCTACCAAGACAGCCATATCCCAAGACCTCCACACACACTTTAGGGATGGTTTTCTTTCATATAATATATTTTGCTAGGTTGGGGGGCCAATTTTAGCTTGCTTCAAAGAATTACGTTTATCATCTCTATTTGAGGGAAGAACTGTAATATTGGCAATATCTCTTTCATTTTTATTTATTTATTTTTAATATTTTAGAATTTTACATATCAATCTCAGTTCCTTTTCCCTCCTATCCTCTTGCTTCTTCCAGCTTCTCCCCACCCCACCTCCTTTCACTCCTCAGAGAGGGTGAGGCCTCCCATGGGGAGTCAAAAGAGTCTGTCATATCACTTGAGGCAGGACCAAGGCCCTCTCCCCTGTATCTAGGTTGACCAAATATTCTCCATAGGAAATGGGCTCGACAGAGCCAGTTCATGCGCTAGGAATAAATAATGGTTCCCCTGCTAGGTGCCCCACAGACTGCCCAAGCAGCACAATTGTCTGTCACTCACATGCAGAGGACCTTGTTTAGTCTCATGCAGGTTCCCCAGCTGTCAGTCTGGACTCAGTGAGCTCCCACATGCTCAGGTCAGCTGTTTCTGTGGGTTTCCCCATTATGGTCTCGGTCCCTTTGCACATAACATTTTGCTCCTCTCTCTCTATGACTGGATTCTAGGAGATCAGCCCAGTGCTTAGCTGTAGATCTCTGCATCTGCTTCCATCAGTTACTGGATGAAGGTTCTATGATGACAATGAAGGTAGTCATCAATCTGATTACAGGAGAAGGGCAGTTAAGGTACCCTCTCTGCTATTGCTTAGACTCCTAGCTAGTTGTCATCCTTGTGGATTCCTGAAAATTTCCCTAGTGCCTGGTTTTTCATTAAAACCATAATGGCTCCCTCTTTCAAAGTATCACTTTCCTTGTTCTCCCTCTCTGTCCTTCACCCAGCTCGACCTTCCCTATACCTCATGTTCTCCTTCCCGCTCTCCTTCTCTCCTCCCCACTATTCTACCATCCTCCTCCCATGGTGCCAGTTTACTAAGGAGAACTTGTATAATTTCCCTTCTCAGGGATATCTATGCATGTCTCTCTTAGGGTTTTCCTTGTTACCTAGTTTCTCTGAGGTTGTGGACTGTAGACTGGTTATCCTTTGCTTTATTTCTATTATCTGCTTATTAGCGAGTACATATGGTGTTTGTCTTTCTGTATTTGGGTTACCTCACTCAGGATGTTTTTATCTAGTTCCATCCATTTGCCTGCAAATTTCAAGATGTCATTGTTTTTCTTTTTTTTTTAATCACTGAGTAGTACTCCGTTGTGTAAATGTACCACATTTTCTTTATCTGTTCTTTGATTGAGAGTCATCTAAGTTATTTCCAGGTTCTGGCTATTGCAAATAATGCTGCTGTGAACATAGTTGATCAAAGGTCCTTGTAGTATGAGTGTGCATCATTTGGTATAGGCACTGTCTTTTTCTTAGGCATTTCATAGATTTCAGCAGCCTATAACCATTAGGTATATAGTTTTATTTGTGAAGGTATGAGTTAATATGAATATGATTTCTATTGAGATACTCAGTTTGTATGTGGCTCAGTTTCACTAACTCGTAATTTTAAAAATGCTTTCACGTCAACAAAATTATTGCATTAACCCTCACAAATGTTAGATTACCTATAGTTTTGATATCCGAATAATATATATTGGTGTCTCCTCTGACATTTCACATACTGGTAACTTATAATTTCTGTACCCATAGTGCCATAGAAGTTACCCTTGATGAGGCTGGACTCAAATCCAAGGAACCGCCCTTCTTCAATCTCCTAAATGTTGAACCACTACACCCAAATTTACTTTTACTTTTTGACATAGGTTGTTGAGTTTCATTAGCCAAAGTCCCTATGACACTGGGCATGGTGGAAAATGTCTTCAGCACCATGGAGGTAGAGGCAGGCAGATCTCTGTAAGTTTGAGGTCAGTGTGATCTCCGTAATGAGTGTTAGGCTAGTCAAGGCTATATAAAAGAGTTTCTATCTTCTACAACAAAACAAAACACAAAGTCCCTGTAAAAACCCCTTAGTTTACTTATTAAATATATGCAGTTTTATGTATATAAACTTTTCAACCAGTTTAGCATTTCCTTTAATCATATATGAACGAATAGCACCATTATTTCCTATAGCACTGATTTTTTTTTATTTATCCCCAAAGCCACCAATTACTTAATTGTATAAACAAGGTATTTGATTCTCAATGATCAGTCCAAAAACTACGTGGATTTTTTTCTCCCAATTTCCACAAACAAGCTTTTACTATTTCAGATAATTTGCACATAATAAAAGTAATGGAGCAGGGAACTATGCTATTTTAATTTATTCCATTTTTCTCTGCAGTATTAGCTCACCTACTTATGTATTTGTAGACACTAAAGATGAATTCAGACAACTAAATGTGTATAATAGATGATTTTATTGTATAACAGATACTCCTACCTGAATAAAGACTTTTGGCTTTTTGTTTTTACAGTGGGGCTCTTTTACAGATGGATTGCCTAACTCTTAATAAGCTGCAAGAGGTGTATTTTATAAAGACAAAAGAATTCCTACTGATTGGTAAAAGCAATATATGTGTAAAGCTTGGAAAAAAGAACTTAATTTGCAAAACTATGGACATAGCCATGATAGGTAAGAAGCTGTGTATTAAAGTATCATTGCCATGGTTTGGATAGCTGCAGACAGGTCTTAATTTTTGATGTGTTAAAAATAGGCAAATCATGAAAACACTTTGTAATAGTCAACAGCAACTTTTCCAAATTCTTTTTAATAAATGAAAATTTTGATCCATGAATCATGACTTCCTACTGTGAGAAATATACAGGGAATATTGAAACTCGGCTATGAAAGAGGGTGTTTGACATGACACGCACAGATTGGTGGAACACATGTCAGTATGAGGAATGTAACTGAAGCAGAGTCATCTATCATCTTCCCACACATCTTCTCTGTTTTGAATTTATTTATCATGAAGGCCTGAAGGCCTTGTTATTTTTTCTCCATTTTCACATAATAATCTAAATTTGCATAACTAAATTAACAAATCATTTAAAAATAAATATATGTTTTCCATATTTGTCAAAGTTACAGGTGGAAGAGAACTTATGGGTGGGAGATAAATGGATGCATAGATAGATAAATAGATTATAGAAGATAGATGAGTAGAGAGGAGATGGGAGAGAGAGAGGCAGAGAGAGAGAGATAAAAGGCAGACTAATTTTTAAAATTGTATTGTGATTGAAGCAGTGATAAATTCAAAATCTTAATGATAAGCCAGAGGGTATAAATTCAGTTTAAGTGTGAATGTTGCAGACTTGAATCCAAATTCTCACGGCAAGAAACAAGAATATATTGCATTCTTGAATCAGACTTGTTTCTAAAGAGAATTTCTACCTTTTATCTTTAAGGCCTTCTACAGATTTAACAATGCCTACTCTATGAAAGCTAATCTGTGTCATTCAAAATCTACTGACTTAAATTTTAGTCATGTTTTAAAATTCCATTGGATTAACATTTAATTTAAAAAGTAAGGACCATAGCCCAGCCATGATGAACTACAACATAATAAAATTTCCAACGAGATTGAGGAGTGAAACATATACAAATTGATTTGACAGAGACTACATAATTATATTTTGTTAAATATAAATTGTAAAAGAAGCTACAACTTGAGTTAAATTATAATTTGAGTTAGTGTCATGACATGTTAGCTATTTGTATTTTTTCTGTATCTGGAGATTGACAAGTGAATATGTATGGGAAAATGTCCAAAATGATTGTATAAATACAAGTTTTGCTGGTTTTAAAGTCTATGAACTATTTTCCCCTATTCTCAAAACCTCTTTCACTACTCTAAAAGTAAAGACAACAGAGCAGTTTTTGTTAGATTTACGATAAAGTGAGAAAGTTACCTCAGCTTTGTTTAACTACGATGATGAAGAAGAAAAGTAGATCTCTGCCTGAAGAACAATTATCTTAGCAAAAGAGAAGATGTCACAGAAAGGTAATATTGGACAAATGGCTGGCTTTACATGTTTGACCATGCAATAATAAGAGCTAGGGCAGCATGAGGAACAGATGAGGCAAGAGGAGTATCTATGACATTTGAGCATGAGTAAGCTGGTCTTTATTCATTTAAAGGTGAGGTTCCAATAAATCAGTGCACAAAGGTGTCCTATTTAAAGTTTCATCATTTATACTTCAAAGGTATGTCACTTGGAAAATGAAAAGAACAGGTAACAATTCTTGACCCTCTGAGAAAGTGCTACAACATTAATGGAAACTCTATTGTCATCCTTGCATGTGTCAATCTAAGCACACAAGCCTCTGCAGTCATTTGGAGCACTTAGACCACACCCACAGGATCTAGGGATACCTGCCCATTCATGGCCCCAGTTCTCAAATGCCTACTACTCAGCAAGGACCACATTGCACCTCCCAACAGCGGACCACGAGACTAACTTTTTATGTGAGCAGCAGTGAGGGGAGCCAGAGGTTTTATGCTGCTGGTAGGACAAGTCTGTGTGAAACGGATGGTGTGGGTCTCTGCCATGGCACTAGACAGTCCTTGCACTCCCGAGCAAGTAGGATGAAAAGTGATAGGGTATTTTTCATAGGATTATTTTCTCCTGACTCCTCAGGAGGCATCTCAGTCACTGAATTATCATTTCCACAAATTTAAAGTAAATGCTCCTGATTGAATCCTAGAACCAGAACCCTGGCCACCGACAACTTTCTCCCTCTCTTCCCTTTCATCAAGTCCCCTGCAGTGGTTTAAAAGAAAATGGACCCCAAGGAGAGTGGCACTATTATAAGGTGTGACTTTGTTGGAGAAGGTGTGGTCTTGTTGGAGGAAGTGAGTTACTGTAGGGGTAGGCTCTGAGGTCTCTTATGCTCAAGCTACTCCCAGTGAGATAGACCATTTCCTGATGCCTTCAGATCAAGATATAGCCAGAACCATGTCGACCTGCATGCCACAGTGCTCCTCACCATGTTAATAATAGACTGGACCTCTAAATTGTAAGCTGCCCACTCAATCAAATGTTTTCTTTTATAAGAGTTGCTGTGGTCATGGTGTCTCTTCACAGCAACAGAAACCTCAAGTAAGATATCCTCTTAGCCTCAAAGGCTGGAGATGCAGCTTCCTGCCTTCCTATTTTGTTTTAGGTATATTGATAAAATAAAATAAAATTGTTTCAGGTCAAAGGAGAATATACAACATGATCCAGGTGTTTTACTAGAAAATCAATACTTTACTCTAGGTCTGTGCTGTTTAGAGCTTTCTCTTTTGAGGCGTGTATCTTATACAGCATATTGTTTCTGAGCAACAACTCTAGGAGGCAGGCAAACAACAGACAGAGGATTATGGAACAATAGGCTAATTTGATTAAAACTGACCAAGGAGAAAGTCTGGAAGTCATTTTAGAAATTATTTGCTAAATCCAGGGACATCTGAGATGAGGTCCAGAGGTCTCAGATGTAACCTTGCAATTTTCTTAATTTGGAGCTCATTAGTAGCATCTAGTATTATGATGGTAAGTGTGTGTGTGTGTGTAAAATTATCACTACCCACCAAAACAAACAATTGATGAACATGTGGTCTGACACTCTAAGTTGTTTCTCACAATACCTTTGCTACCTACACTGTGACACAATCATTTTTACCAAAAGACTTGGTATATAAAAATGGATCAAGTTGGGAATTATACAAGGGAAGATTTGGTTGCAAAGACTAGAACTGGTACAGTTCCAAGTATTCACAACACTCAGAAGACCACACCAGCCACAGGAAGGCTGGCAAAGCTGTCTGGATGTGAATCAAGAAAAAAGAGATTTGGCGTTGTGAACTGTCAGCTCCTAACACAGAGTGTTAGGGGTGTGCTTTAGAGCAGAAAGACTTCTAAAAGTGTAGTTATTAACTATTAATAAAAAAAAAAGAGGTCATGAATTAAGCTAAACCTCCTTGAACTAAAGCAAGGAGGGCACATGAAAGAGTTTAGAGAGAGGACAAGGTAAAGAGAAATGATGTAAATACATTTTAATATGAAAAAATATAAGAAAATGTTTAAATGTACTTATGATGTTTTCAACCCACAACTTTCACTTCTTTTTCTTTTCAGTTAAACCTGAAGCCCCTTTTGACTTAGAAGTAGTTTATCGAAAAGAAGCAAGTGACTTTTTGGTGACCTTTAATACATCTCACTCAAACAAGAAGTATGTAAAACAATTAAGGCATGACATGGCCTACCGCCCAGAAAAGGGTGAAAATAACTGGACGGTAATGTAGATCATGTTTATAAAATAAACATCATCATGTTTTGTCTTCAGAACTTATTCTTTACTCAGAGAGGCTCCTGGGACCATATTCATTTAAGACCCCATAACTCCTGCATTTTTCTTGGCTTATCATTATCTAACTGGATCCATTGTATCTTTATGATTAGAATTTAGATAATAACACAAGCTCAGACAAACCTGATCTTCATTAAATAAAGTCTACAATCCATGGGGTAATCAGGAAAAATTGTGACTCTCTTAGTGTAACCAAGAAGCAGCAATGCTTTTCTCCCCCCATGGGATTTTTGGGGACAGCAGGAGGTCAGACAAAGAAAAGGCAGATGTCTTGTCTTTATTTTAATGTCTAAAGATGCTACAGCAGAAGAAACAGTTTGTTATTCACTCTTCATTTTCTGGATGTTTAATCAGCTTCTTCATAGTAGTCTGTTGACATTAAAATGATCTTGTTGCTCTTACCATCCATTTAGGAGATGAGCTGGGAGAGATTCAGAGGATGTTGGGAAGTTGGGTTTTGCTTAACCCTACCAGCTTGACCGCTGTCCTTCCTATGTCACATAGATTTTTTTTTCAGGAGATGGCTTCCCTTTCTCAAGAATAAAGAATGCTTCCTTTTGCCCAATGTCCCTTTACCCTGGTCATCGTCATTACTCTCAGTGCGCTGAGGCAACGCCACTTACAAATGTGCATTCATGCCCTGGCCATCTGTTGCCTCTCTCTACCTACCCAACACACATACATAGACTGGGTGATCTTTCTCCTACCTTCTCTTATTAATCATCTGAAGATACCACCAGTGGAAAAGCAACATTAGTAGAAGGAAGGATTATGAACAAATTGTTCCAAGACAATCAGCTGATTTTCTGTTTTTTTTTTAAAAAGGAAATTAAATATCTACCCTCTCCTGTAGGTTTATTTGTGTCAATAAACATAAACACAATTGTAAGTTGAATCAAAATTAGTGTTTAGTTACCATATAACTGCTAATAGATGGTCTGTTGATACAAATGGTTACTGTTCACTACCGGTTGTTTTGCCTT
>JAQHUG010000237.1:12496-74096 GCA_028555095.1 Dicrostonyx torquatus | reverse complement strand
TCCCTTCCTCTGACGTGAATGTGGGTCTCTGGCTCTATCTCCATCCATCATGCGAAATTTCTATGGTGACGATCAAGATATTCATCAATCTAACTATGGGGAAAAGTCAGTTCAGGCACCCTCTCATCTGTTGCCTAAGTACCTAGTTGGGGACATCCCTGTAAACACCTGGGGTCCCCTCTAGAGACAAGTCTCTTGCCAATCATAAAGTGACTCCCTTAATGTAGATACCTTATTCCCTTCTCCAATATCCACCCTTCCTCCCTGTCCACCCTCAACCACCCCCAGGCTCTTGTTTACTCTCAGTTATGAGCTATTAAGATATACCAATAGACTTAAGGATAGAACAAAAATTCTACTACCATCACATTTAATATTAGTCTATAAATCCTAGACGATGCAACTAGTGAAGAAAGTGAACAAGAAGAAGGAATACTGAGTAAAGAGGTAGAAAATATATTATCATTGAAACCTGAAATAGCTTCATGCTTGGAAAATACCAAAGAGTAGAGTAATAGTGGAAGCTTCATAAAGTATTTTACTTGCAATGTTTCCATATGTTCATTTGCTCCTTGAAATCATTATTGAGTCTTTAGTATTACACTAACATAATGTTTGGTTTTGCACCATATTCAATGAGTATCAACATCTATAATTTAACAAATAAAAACCATTTAATTTCATTCTTAATAATCATCATGTTTAATAACAATTTCTTTAAATTTTATGTGTGTACTATTTGCATCATTCCACAACTGCCTTCTACCATCCTTCCTTTGTATTCCCTCCACCCCACTTCACTTTCATTATTTTTATTATGTGTGTGTGTGTGTGTGTGTGGTGTGAACAAATATATAAGTACAATGAACTGAGTCCAATTAGTCTCACTCATTTGTATGTGCTTTTCGGGATCACCACTTGATATTTGGTAACTAACTAAGGGTCTCATATATATATAAATTATTCTAAGCATCACAAAGATAAATAAATATTCAATAGTAACCTATACAGTTCTGGAGAAGAAAAAAATTTATAAAATAATAATTGTAGGGTCTGGAGAGAGGATTTATGTATTAAGAGCAATGGTTGTTCTTCCAGATTACCCAGGGTAGCTTTCCCAGCATCGTCACGGTAGTTCATAAACAACTGAATCTATAGTTGCAGGCAATTCAGTACCTTCTTCCAGCATCTATGGGCACCAGGCAGGCATGAAATGGTATATAGACATGCATGCTTGTAACATGTATACACACAGAAAATGGATTTTAAAATTTTTAAATACTCAAAAAACTAATTATAGAAGTGGTTTTATAATTTTATTCAGTAGAAATTAATAATATATGATATAGAACACATAATTTGAGTTGATGTCTAATCACAAAAATGCAACCTAGCCCCATATTTTGAGACTTATTTATTTTTATTATATGCACATAGATGTTTTTACCTGCCTGCATATGTTTATGCACCAGGCATGTGCTGATGTTTATGGAGGCTAAAAGAGGGAATAGCGCATCAGATCTCCTGGAACACCATGTGCATGCTGGGAATCAAATCCTGGTTCTCTGAAAGAGCAGTCAGTGCTTATAATGCTGAGTCATCTCTCATGCCCCATTTCCAATTTTTGAAGAAAAAATAGATTATTTAATAAGTGACTTTGGATCAATACACTGTGCATTCGTGGGTAAAGAAGAAAATTATTTGACCTTGGAACTCTTGTTCTAAACCAAAATTCACATCATTTAGAATAATATATTAAAGACGAAAACAAATGTTGTAGATGATGTGACTGGATGGTTTTATAATTTTGGGGTGTGGAAACATTTCTAAGTAAGGCATGAAACAGGAGCAAGAGAAGTAAAGGTTAAAAAAGTTACAGAAAATTTAAAAAGCTTGTGATTTTATTATTAAGCTTAAAAATTTCTTCAGCAAAAGTGAAGATAATAATAAGCTTAAAAAAATGGGTTGAAGATTAGATAAATGTAGTTAGTTACTTTCTTCTCATGACTTGGCCAATTTATTGATTGCATAAGAATTAAGTTAGTTGACTGAGATGGAGGGGGGAGGGCCTTGGGCTTCCCATAGGACAGGGTATCCTGCACCATCATAAGGAAGCAGGGGGAGGGAAGTGGGGTAGTGGGGGAGCGGGAGGGCCGGGAACAAGGAGAGTAAATGTAAATTTTTCTTTTAACAATAAAAATTAAAAAAAAATGTAGCAACACTACAATGGTAAAAAGGGGGAAAGGCCCATAATGTCCACAAATCTTACAGTATTAAGTGTCCAAAAGGGAAATGAAAAAGGTTATTAATCAGCTCACAGAAGAAATAAAACTGATTAAAATATAAGAACATACTCAATCACACTGACAATAAAGAAACGGCAGTGAAATGAAGATGTCCATGAGTTGCCTACTTCTTGAAACTAGCAGCCTAATTTAGCTGAACATTTTACAGAGGAGTCAGAAGAGGGGCAGTGAATTCCCAGTCATCAGTTACACTCCATTTTATCATCCAAGCATATCGTGTGACCAAATCTAAGCCCAAGCAGTAAAGAAATACACTGCCCATGCACAGAAATCACATGACAACGTGGTGAACAGGGAAAGAGCTAAGGAGTAAAGACATTCACACCAACTTCCTGGTCACACACGAGAACAATTCAGGCCACATTAATCAGATGACAAATGTTTCTCTCTGACGAAAGCTCTGTCTGTTCCCTGACACTGCAAAGCCATGACAGCCATCTTTCCATCACTTCGGAAATGCATTTTCATTTAAGGTTGGGAATAAAATATTCTGAATATCACATGTATTAAATAAAAAGGATGTAGGTGTGATAATAAAGGAAACAGGTTTGTCTATATCTGAATTGGGAAGTTCTGAGGAGAGAAAATGTGGTAAGAGTATGGAAAAGAGGTTGAATTAAAAAAAAATAATCCGTTTGTCCCTTTAGTACAATGAGTCCAACTGAAAAGTGCACATCCTTCAAAGAGTGGTTCTCTTGGGGAGAATATTGTGGTTTGATTGACCTGGAAACAGCAACATCATTGTAATTGAGGACCAAATGGGAAACCTGATCTAATCAGGAGTGATAAAACAGGAAGGAAAACAAATGAAAGTAACTAAAACAATAATATATATACTAGAATAAGCATTATAATGAGAGTGTGTTCTTTTTAAAGTTTGAAAGAGAAACGTTTCAAGACGTTTTCCAGGACTCTTGCTGGGAAAGCAGTAAAATAAGCTTCTATTATTTCTCTTGCTTTCTTTTTCATTTAAAATGATAAAATATATGTCATCAAGATGGCTCATTGAGAAAAAAAGTGCTTTTTATGCAAACCTAATGATCTGAATTTGATTCTGGAAACCATGTGAAAAGGCAAGACAAAGTGATGAACATCTGTAATACTAACATTCCTTCAGCAGGATGGAGGATGGAGAGGAGAGAATCACCAGGAAGCCATTGGGCCAGCTAGCACAGAGCACACAGCGTGATAGAAACAAAAGAGACTTTGTCTCAATGACAAGGCAGAAAGAGAGACTGAACCCCAAAATATGTCTTCTGACTTTTACATTCATTATGTGCTACATATGACCCAATCACACACACATGAACTATAAATAATAACAACATTAATGAAAAATAAAGCACCTTTCAATATAGTTCTTAGTTGGAACTGGAATTATCATTCCCACTTTTGTCTGTAAAATTGGGAATACTGAGTGTGTTTCCATTCTGATTGATGGATTAGGTCATAAAATCATTTTTTGTACTACACATGACATTTACTCTAATGTACCTGTCTGATTTAATTGTAAGAACTCTCAATTATGTTTTAGCTATATGGTAAATAAAGGAATCTATGTAAAAGTTTCTTGATGACACAGTTTGTATTTTTGTTTACACATATGAAACCAGTTCAGACTGGATGAAACTTTCTTCTGTCCAGTCAAAAGAAGAATGAAATGGAAAAAAATTTTACTTTCTTGTTAGGGGAGGAGAAGCAACTCCATTGCTTAGAGAGAGACGCATATATAACCTAATGTAATTAGGAGCCTGGGGTTGCCAGGTGCATATCGTTTAGAGGGTGGGATGTGCGTATAGAGTACATGTAGGTGACAGGTGACGGTCATGAGGCTGCCCAGTGCATTGGCAGGATGTGATTATAGCCCAAAGCAGAATCCTAGGTTATTAAGCTATTCTAAACTTTGCCAGCCTCACTTTTTCAGGTTCTTTGATGTACAGATTTTTAAAATTTAAACATTAATACATGAACTCAGGAGAAATTTCAAGGACAATTTTATTGGAGTTTGTGAGGGTCAAAAAAAGTAGACAAAGATCTTGGCAGCTGTCAGGTTGTGTTGAGAGCGGGAAAAAGATGGAGTTTTGTTTTCTGAGCCAGAGGTGAAGACAGCAGACATGATCGCAGTGGAGCTCTGTAATCAACGATATGACAATAGGGATGCTCTCTATAAAATGCTCTCTATAAAGCATGTCAGGGAAAGCAAAAGTAGCATGATAAATATGAAAAAGGAAAGGAAACAAGTTACTCCTTTACTCAGAAAGTAGATAGACTTAGCAGTTGTTATGTGCAACTTCTTCTGAGTAGACATGACACCCACTTCTACTAGCCCCAGATAGGGAACTCACTACATACTAAAGTACATAATGCCACTGAAAACTGCTAATGAGCATCCCAGGGACCACTATTACTGACCAGAGCAGTATGCACTACACTGACACCACAGCAACCGCCGTAACTAACAGTCGCAGTAACCACTATAACTGACCACTGCAATGACCACCACAGTGACCACAAGGGTTGCCCATCACAGTGAATACTACAACTGACCACATCAACGGCAACCACACTGACCACTATGACTATTACAGTGGACAACTAACTGACCACCACAGTGACCACCACACTGACAACTATGACTGACTCTCACATTGATCACTATCACTGGCCACTATAGTGGCCACCAAGCTGTCCATTATGATTGACTATTACAGTAAGCACTTTAACTGACCACTGCAGTGGCCACCGTGCTGACTACTATGATTGGCTATTTCACTGAGCACTAGCACTAAACACCTCAGCGATAACCCCAGTGACCACTATGTCTGACTTTATAGTGAACACTACAACTGACCACTTCAGCGAACACAATAGTGACCACTATGGCTGACCACATCAATGACCTTACAGTGACCAATATTTCTCCCATGTTCTTCCATGTCTTCAGGTGTGCCATGTTTCTTTTGACCTTCAGCCTTCAGGAGGTTATGACACAGGATTTTCTCCTTATTCAGACGGTCATGACCTTGTCCAAGTGAGGGAGGCTCCTGCTGTCTCCTGTCAACCACCCACCAAGCTGTTTATAAAGATAGACACTAACCATATTGTCACTATGTCTTTATTCATATACTCAAGAGGACATCCATTGCCTACATCAGAAATTATCTTATTGTCCATGAATGCTGCCATTTTAATTCAGAAAGCTGGCATTTGTGTTATGTTCCAAAGAGTGCCTGGAAAGCCACTAGCTTCAAGTTGCCTTTTATTGAATTTGACTTTTGGTTTACCCATACAAAACAAGTTCATAACAAGATGAGACTTTCTGATAGGTCCCCTATTACAGAGATGTCTGGATATATGGTTTTTAGGTGACGGGACTTAAACTCCAATATCCCTTTTCTCCTTAGAGGATAGGATGATGAAAAACCAGAATTCCTACACAAGTGACAGAATTCTCTACTAATAAGCCATATTTAGAATCTATGAAGGCGCTCAGTCTGAACAACCTTATTGCCCTTTAACAGATGCCCATTTTTAAGTAAGTACAAGTATATTAGAAAACACTTTCTCCCAGCAGATGTCCTGGTCTTCTGACTCTTGCAGTGTTTCTGACCCCTCTACTTTGGTGTTTCCTGTGCCTTAAATGAAGGAGTTGTGTTGAAGATTAATCAGTTAGGCTTCTCTGCATTTTGACTAGTTATGGATTTCCTTTGTCATCCATCTGCTATAAAAAGAAGCCCTTTGATGAGGGATAAGAGTCATATTTTCTGTGGATATAAGGATGCATATTTAGATTGCAGTTAGAAACTATACTTATTTAGGAATGTGGCAGCTATCTTTCTTTTTAAATATAGATTCTGCTTTAAGAAAAAATGTGACATTTGTCTCTCTGAGTCTGATTTGCACGGCTTCACATGGTGTTTCCAGTTCCAACTAGTTGTCTACAGACTTTTTGTCGCTGAATAATACTTTACCTTGTATGTATGTATGTATGTGTATGCAGGTATGTATTTGTGTGTTTATGTATACATATATGATACACATATACATCACATTCTTATCTACTCATTTATTGGTGGGTACTTAGGCTGGTTTCTAACTTTCTATTGTGAAGAATCCTGAAGTAATCACAGATGCATAGACATATCTACTATATGCTGAATTTAATTCCTTTATGTATAAGTATCAAAAAGTGCTATAGCAAAGTCAGATGGTAGGTTTAGTTTTCATCTTTGAGGATCATTCATTTTAATTTCCATAGCAATGGAAATGCAATTTGAGTTTCCACAAAAAGTGATTATGGGTTTCTTCACCACATACTGATCATTATTTACATTCTTTTAAATATGATTTATGGATTTATGTGTAGTACTCACTGTCATAGATGTATGTGTACTGTGTGCATGCCTTGTACCTGTAGAGATCAGAAGAAGGTATTGGATACCCTAGAAATATAGCTACAGACAATTGTAAGCTGCCATATGGATTTTAGAGCAATAGGTGCACTTTAGCACCGAGCCATCTCCCCAGGCCCTTTTTAAATCTTCCTTATTTTTTTTCAAATCAAGGTTTCTCTGTGTATCTCTGGCTGTCCTGGAACTTGCTTTGTAGGCCAGGCTGGTCTCAAAGTCACAGAGATCCAGCTGTCTCTACTTCTTTTCTGAGTGCTGGGATTAAAAGAGGTGGTTACCACTACCCAGCTCTGTTTCATCTTCTTGATTATAATCATTTTCACTAGGATAAGATAGAATTTTGATATAGCTTTAATTAGCATTTCCTTTATTGCTAAGGATTTTGAACATTTTTTAATGTATTTATTCAGATTTCTTGTTTCACTTGAGGACTTTCTGATCAAATCATTTGCCCATTTATTGGTGAATTGTTCTTCTATCATATTTTTATATTTTATGTAGTTTTTAATATCAATTCCTTCTCTCATGAATATTTAGCAAAAGTTTTTTCCCATTCTCCAGTATGTCTCCTCACTCAACTGCTTCCTTAACTGTGCAAAAGTCTTTGAATCTTAGTCTTACATATTCTTAATATATGTACACTAATATTAGAGTTTTATTCAGAAAGTCTTCAGTTTTGCCTGTATCTTAAATTTTCCCTGTGATTTTTCTAATGACTTCAAAGTTTCAGGTCTTAAAGTGTTTCAATATTTTAAATGGATTTTTGTCAGGAAGAAAGGAGTTTAATTTAATTATTTTAGATTAGTATACAGTTTTCTCAGCACCACTTACAATAAGGTTTGCTTTTCCTCCAATGTAATGGAATCTGGCCAAACTCAAAGGCCAATTGCTTGATGGTGTCATCTTGTATTTTTACATGGAGAATTCAGTGAACAAATGTCACTGAGCTAATTTTGTGAGACTAATTATACAAGTAAGGGTTCTTCTTACATGATTTAAAAATGCCTCACTAATTACTCCTGTCTCACAACACTAAGACTGAGGAGGGTGGTTAAAGGAGTTCAGCATATTAAAAATAATAGTATAACATGATGTATATAAGATACCCTACAGAAACTGAGCATCACTGATAGTCAAGGTTGGCTATATCCCAAGTGATTTCATGACTATTTATATTAATGAAACCAAAGAAGCAGCCCCTCTACATGTAGATATTCAAAAAGAAAGGCCAGTGAACATCTTTACAGTCATATTCAGAGACTTATGATGTAAGTATTATGGTGTCACGGCAAGATGTCTGCAGAAAGCAGCATAATCTCACTTTTGCATTAATATTCAAACCCCTAACTCTGATTCAAATGACTAAAAATCTCTCATGACTGCAATTAGTATTCAAATGATAGGTTTGCCTCTAGAATAAAAATTTTCTCATTTACAAATGTTAATAGAAAGCTATTTTATAGTATCATGATAAAGACATAATTTCAATTCCCTTCAGAAGAAAGCCCCTAATTTACATAGATGAGAAATGTCTCCCTGAACTCAATGGACACAGATAAATGTGCTGTTTGTTCTAACACAAATTTAAGTATTGAAATAGTACCAATAGGTTTAGTATTTGCAAAATGTGAAATCATTATCTTGCAAAGTTATATAGGTAGTTTTATATTTGCTAAAATTTTTAAGGACAGGGAGACCTTAGTTTTGTACTGCTTGATCCTGACTGACATCTATATAGGACACTCCATACAGGATACTGACAAGATGTTCTGCTAAATAATTTTGAAGTGTTCACCCAAATTCCTAGGTAACCAAAGATCCCCCAACCCTTGGAAGCCTCGTAATCTTGCAGTTTTTTAAAGCTATATAAACCCACTGTCTCCTTTGTTCATGCTGTTCTCTCAAAGCCTGTTTTAGGGAGATAGTCCTGCCTGGCAGAAAGTAACGCTTGTTTAATTCCAGCAGAAATGTGTGGTGGTGTCCTTCACTCTCATTTGGTAGTACTGACATGATCTCAATGTTTCTTTGTGATTATTTTTGATCCAATCAGGAAACTCTGGTCCAATCAGGAAATAGGAGGGTTATGTTTGCCATAGTTGGTCGGTGGCCAAAACTCCCATTTTGGCATCAGCTGCTATTATCTAAAGTCCACATTATCAAGCCCTGAATTTTGAAAATTTCTTCGGTTAAAAGTTTGTTTCTCTCCTGCTCATGCCTACACATAGGCATTGTTTTCATAGTCACATGATTTTAAAGAATAGAAAAAGATAGATGACTCAGCAGTCAAAACTTATAAATTATGATGAGTAACTAAAGGTGGGAAAATAGTCTGTAAAACACCAAAAAGACACCAGTTGGACTCTTTTTACCCTTCTCTATCCTTCTTTGATGACCAGAGATACCAACGTCATAATGAAACTTGTTAAATGGCTGAAGGTTATTGCCCACCCTAAACTTCTGAATCAGAAATAACATGGTAACAAAATTCCCAAGTGGCTATATGTTCAATAAAGTATGATAAGTGTGAGTTCAACCTCCAAACCTATAATAAAGAGCTTTGTTGAACACCTGCAAGTCATTGCAATCTCAACAATATGTTTGTATAAACAAAACCTGTGTCATGACCACACCAGTCAATATGTCAATGTGGATGAGAACAACTTCACAAGGTCACACTCCTAGATTAAGAATTACAGGAAATCAGCAGCTTCTAAGAGAAGGTTAATCAGTTTTCTTCAGGGACAAGTGTCCCAGTAAATTATCCATTCATATCGGTCATCTATAAACACTAAATAAAATGGACTCAGTAGGGGTGTGTGTGTGTGTGTGTGTGTGTGTGTGTGTGTGTGTGAGGTGGGGGGGGAGGAAGGGAGGAAGAGAGAGAGATCTTAATCTTAATTAAAGAAGGGGTCATGAATTTGAGAGACAGTAAAGGGCATCTGAGAAGACTTGGATGGAGGAGGGATAGAAATAATATAAATACTGTACTCTTATATAAAATTCTGGTAGGAAAAAAAATCTCCAAATGGTATGAAACCTATCTCTGTAGTGTAAGGTGAAACTCCAAAACCCATCCACTTTGTAGCTGTCACTACCTTTTCCCTTTGCTGAATTGATGAGTGACCTCATTCCATGAAAACCCACTGCTGAACCTGGTGGATTACCCCAGCACACTTACCTTTCCTCATATATTTGTGTGTCTTTTATACATGCATGGGAGTTTGCTGAGTCTAGAACCTTGCATAAAAATTTGGAATAAATAAAATTCTACTTTTTAGAATAAAATGTTTTGCTTTTCTTTAAAAAAAAACAGTAAAATCGGTAAATTCATAAAATTTTATAATTAGATGTTACTCCTTTCAAAACAAGAATAAACACAAGTGTGGAGAGTTCTATACTTCTACCTAAAACAGAAATATTCAATAAAATGATTTATTTTTATATAAAACCCTTTGAGAATAAAATATGCTTTGTTTATCTTTCCAAGAAAAACAATAAGTAAATTCGTGAAATTTTGCAGCTAGGTGTCACTCCCATCAAAACAAGGAAAAACACAAGGGTCGAGAGCATCTATATTTATATCTACAACAGAAATATACAATACAAGTGATTTATTTTTATGCAAAAACCACTTCCAATTTCAGTTCATAATTTTCTTAATTTGTTCATTCCTTCCTTTCACGCTGATTTAAAACTAGATTTCCAAGCACTTGTGGCAATGCATTCCAGTACTTAATAAGATTACTGAAGATTTATTGCAACTAAAATTCCAGGTTTTCAAACATTTTACTTTGTATCTCTTAAAATATATTTAATTAAAGCATAATTATATCATGTCTTCCCTTCCCTTTCTTCCCCCAACCACTTCCATATCACCTCCATCCAACCCATTTCATTTCCTCCTTCTAAAGTTGATGGACTCTTTTTCTTATATTATTGAGATAAATAGGTAGATAAATAGATAGATGATATATAAATGCACAAATATGTGAATACAACTTTTTAAGCCCATTTTTGCTGTTTAACAGTATATGATTTCAGGGATGACTATTTTATATTGAATAAGTAATCAGAGGGCTTATCGCTGGGAGGCAAGTTCTTCTCTTGACAATAATCAGTTGCCTTTGTTCTTTGTCTAAGGTTAGTTGTGTCTTATTGAGATCCACCACATTAGACTCCCTACAGACTCATTCTGCTCTCTGAGCATTCTCAACTTTCACCAAGAGGATGGTTAAACAAAATTCATAATCTCCATGATTTTGTCATCATCAAAATGAAATAAGCATCCGTGTCGATAGAAGCACTAACACCTGCATAGTAGTTCAGGAAGTCTTCTTTTGAAACCTGAGGAAGGAAAAAGATGATGGGGTGGGGAGAAACAGTGTCAAAATATGTCAGCCACAGAATATTTTTCCTGAGATGCTGACTACAGGTGGGATCTGCAACAGGAAATAATGCAGCCTTTCTTGAGTTAAGGAGAGCTTGCTTTGTATTCCCCTCTGAAATTGGTTTCTGAAATGGGATATTTACAGTGGGCAGCCTAATACTCACCTGCATCCCAGTCATTTAAGCCCCTTTCCCCAAGCCATCACTATTTATAGTAAAATGAGATCTAAGATCTCTACCATGCCACCCAATAACATAGCCATTGACCACATACAGCTGTTTACATTTAATCTGTTAAAATGGAGTCCAATGAGAAATCCCATTCTTTGAGGTCACTAACCATACTCCCCCTGCACACCATCTACATGTGGCCAGCAACTGGCATACTGGAAAACACTGATGGAGAACAGTTCTGCCACCAGAGCAAGTTTTTATTAATGCTGTCAACCCTCTGTGTCTGTGGATTCTTTATGCATTGACTTACTCAGCTTTTATTGGGAGAATTTAAAGTAAACAAAACTGTGTACATGTCCAAGATGCATGTATTTTATGAGAAAACGTCAGTTCATGTAAAGGACCTGGGCAATTAAGAATTTTGTTATCTGTGGCTAGTTCTGGAATAAATAACACTCTGGAAAAAAAAGAGATGAGTACGATGAAGATTTTATGGCAAAAATGAGTAGATAATAATTGCTTTAAGGAAGAAAAGTCTAGGCTAAACACATGTAGAGATAGAATTAGAGGAAGGAGCATCCTACAGGATCTTTAAGGGAGCACTCTGGAAAACAGGATGCATATTACTCAATGGCCAATAGCCAGCTATGAGACAATTGTCATATAGTAGCTGCTGGAACCAGCTTATCAGCCAAGCCAGAAGTGTGTTTCTCATAACTAGTTCAAAATGGACTTTCTATGCTGGGTGATGGCACTGAGAACAAAAAACAGAGTCAGATCCTTCCCTCCTTCCCTCCCTCCCTCCCTTGCTCTCTCCCATCCTTCCCTCCTCTTGCCGTCTGCCATTCTTTGTACTAGTAATAGAGTTATTCTTTCCATCTTGGTCCTAGAAGACTGACTCAAGACTGTGCATGTTGAGAAATTTGTGAGCCTCCTAGGTGAACATAGTCTGACCCTGTGGGAAGAATAGAAACAAACAGTGATAGTAAATAGTAAAAGGCGTGTCTCACTATATTTCTTGACTGTCAAAGTAGTAATTTTATGAGTAATTATGTTATGCATCTTAAAAAACTCATCACTTTTAAAATTTAATGTTGTCACCTGTAACCAAAACATCATGCCATTAATATTAAAAGGTTTATAAAGAAGATTTATAAACCAATAATATTTATAAATATTATAAATAATATTAAAGCACAATCACTCTGCTGTAATGAGTTCATAAATAAAAACATCACACAACTAGAATAAAGTAGCCACAAAAATAAACACTTGTCCAGTCCCAAAGTCTATACATTTCAGTTAACTTCCATACAGTTCATTACAATAAAATGTTACATTTTTATCAAGAAACAAAAGCACAGTCTGAGAACCTGGGTAAGTAACATGTTAGCTTAGGACAGAAAACATACTTTGGAAATAATTTTAACCTTAAATCAGACAGTTAGATGTTTCTTTCACTGAAACCGTTTTCAAATCTTATTTTTAAAAACATTAAGTGATCATGGTATCTCCCATGACTAGTAAGTCCTTACCCATTGGGAGGAGTGGATGAGGGGTAGATGTGGGTGGGGGGAGTTAAGGGAGGGCAGGAGGAGGGTTGGGAGGAAAAACTGTGGTTGGAACATGAAAAGAAATTTTTAAAAAATAAGAACATATTAGGTGAACTAATTAAAGGCAAATCACTGAAAATATGCCAAAATGACAAGGTTTTTTTTTTTTTTTATAAATAAGTCATGTCCATAGCCAGGCAGGGGTGGCACACGCCTTTAATCCCAGCACTCGGGAGGCAGAGGCAGGTGGATCTTTGTGAGTTCTAGACCAGCCTGGTCTACAAGAGCTAGTTCCAGCACAGGCTCCAAAGCCACAAAGAAACCCTGTCTCGAAAAACCAAAAAAAAAAAAAAAGTCATGTCTAAATTGGTAGCTCAAAGAAATCTTAATTTCTGGTTACTACAGATGATATCACAATTTTTTTCATTATGACAAGCTGATGTCTTCATATACATGAAGCTTACCACTAAAATCACACATTATTTTAAATAAAATATTTAGCATTTATAGTATAAATAGCATTAAAGCTCTTGTTTACTGATCAGAAGGTCGTTTTGAAACCCAAGTTTCCTCCATTTCTAGTTAAATGCTGCCAAGATAAGTTTTACACATGGGAACATCTCACTGTATAAAAAATAGCTTGAGTTACAGTTTTATAATTAAATGACAATTTGTCAATGGCCTCAGACTGTTTTAGAAGCTAAATGGGACCTTTTCACAACTAATATACTAATTATAGCTATGTGCAATTAGATATCTCCCATAAACATATAGATATAGGCAGACACAGCCCTTGTACGCCTTGTTACATTACTAATGTTTACTTAACTTTGTTTTTGTTTTTAGTTTAGATGAAATAAAAGTGATTTCTACTCAAACACTTTCTAAGTGACTTCAATTAGTGGAGCCGAAATTCTCAGTGATTTACCTCATGCACTTTGAAGCTTCAATGATGATCTTAAGTAAATGGATTTTGAATGATATTGCTAAATGACATTTGAAATATGAATAAGTATGAAACTTGTGAAATGATATTTTATTTCTCTGTTCCCTTGGAAACGAAGGGAATGTCCTTGGCTAAGAAGGCGATGCCTGCCACTGGATAGTACTCCACGTTTGTGAAGTACGTTAGCACATCAGTGTAGACGCACCAAGACCCAAGAGAACCCTGGAAGAAGCAAGCCACGCTGCCACCCATCATTTTTTCTCAATTTGCAGCTCCCATTCTGTTCCGAGTCGCTCTCAGATGGCTAATTGTCATGAGTTACACACACAGCCTGAGCGTTTTCAAGATACCAGCCCCGAAACCTTCCAAGCTCTAGATGCTTCCAGATCAACACCAGTGTCTGAGTGCCGAGAAATAAGGTCAGTGGATACTGTTATAAAGAATCTGGAGATTTCAATACAAGTGACCAAAAAAAAAAAAAATCCCATGACATTTTGAGGGTTTCTTTCTGCAGTGCACTTGACCGTACTGCCAGATGTGAAATCCATATCAGAAACTCAGCTGCAGCCGGAAGGTGGTGGCGCACACCTTTAATCCCAGCACTCGGGAGGCAGAGGCAGGCGGATCTTTGTGAGTTCGAGACCAGCCTGGTCTACAAGAGCTAGTTCCAGCGCAGGCTCCAAAGCCACAGAGAAACCCTGTCTCGAAAAACCAAAAAAAAAAAAAAAAAAAGAAAGAAAGAAACTCAGCTGCTGTGGGGTGGCTTATATTCTCACTGACTTCCACCACGTTTCTCTCAGGGGAAGACAAAAGCTGGCTTTGGCAAAGCAGGTGTGAGAATTAAACAAGAAGGCTGTGCTATTCTCAGAGAGGAAGGACTGTTTCACCACAGTCTCTTACCGCATCAACCCAGACTGCCAGAACGAATTCTTCTCACAACAGTGTTCTCAGAAGCCCCATCAATCATTTGCTTATATATCTTTCAACAGATCCCACCCGTCATCTATTTTAGAAGAAACCATTTGAAGCATTAACTTGGTGAGGTTTTCTGTTAGGAAAAAGAACTTAGCTAGGTCTAACCTGAGTACACAGTTTTCATCTAAGCAACTTGGAGTAGTCAAACCCATGCCAAGAAAATCATCTGTCCAACGAATCAATTATTTGTCAGACCCTCAGGGCTTTTGTTTTTACTGAGTCACAGCCTTTCTAAGAGGTAAAACCTTATAGCTGTATTTAGGAAGCCCTTAATTTAAAAGTCCCTCAAAAAATCTTTGTTTTCCCCTTGAGTCACGAGTATTTCTATGACTGGACTTTTCTCTGCTTCGTCCAGCAGGTTTTTTAATTAAAATAATAACAGTATTTTCCAGGAAAGTAAGCTTGTTGGCCAATTTGGAAAGTGGGAAGTTGTATATTTTGTATTCTGTACTCAAAACAGATTTGCACAAATCTAGAACATAAGTGAGTCATACGATGTTAATACAATTTTATCGAGCAGAAAAATAAAAGTACCAACACATCAGCTAACAATTTATTGGTAAATTTAATCTCATTCCTTGATTAAATATCTGCATAGTAGACTGTAGATAGATTCATAAGGATGTAGTTATTTCTGGCCTATACTCTCATGTTCCAATGAGGCAATCTACATTGGCCAAGACAACTGAAGGAATAGAGCCACTATCTGCCCCTAAAAATAGGAGAGGGTTATGCACGCATTGTCTTGATAGACTTTCAAGATTTATAATTCCTTTACATAGTGCCATATCATGGGTTCCAGCTATCTGGCTTGAAGGGCTGGATGAGGGAAGAAGAGGGGAATTTTGGTGCTAATGTATTCTCTTTCTGCCCTCTCTCATCTATTAACAACTTTTGGAGGTTAGTTTGGTTTAAAAGCCACAGGTTGTATCTAATTCACTGTTCCACCCTTACACCATAGAAGAGCATGGAACTCAATAAATAATTATTAATAAGATATTTGTACTTGCAAACCACATTGCATGCTAAGTCAGTTGGCACCCATTCCTTACTTCAACATTGATGTTAGAGTTTGAAATATAACTTGAGTTTATGTGTATGAACAACACAGAGCAAATAAACTGCTCTGTAGGGGTAGGAAGATCCTGCCAAGGACAAGACAGTAGTAAAAAATTTTGCTTCAGATTGACAGGAGGAAATCTTCTCCAGGCCATATATAATTCAGAACATTTGCCCTGAGAATGGGATCTAAGTACATTGTACACAATCCTTGATAGAAGTTCAGTTACTTCCTGATTGTACAAAGGGTTTTATTCTGAAAAAAGACAGTCCAGATTCAGTAATAGTAATGTTGGCTTGGTCTAAATATTCTAATTTAGAAATGTTGGCATGAATTAGTTTTATTTCATAGAAGTCTGTTGACTGTACCCTCTCTTTTTTCCTGAATAGGATCCAAGTCCAGTAGGAAAGTACTTCCTAGAAAGGCTTTGAGGGTTTTTATTATGTCTTGTCTTCTGAATCAAGTTGTTACTTTTAACAATACAAACAGAATCATGATTTAAAATCTATAGGTTAAATAAATTGGAAAGGTGTTCTATACATTGTTAGATCATACTTCAAAGTGGCTCTTCCATCTTCCTGCTGTAGCTACTAGACTGAGTGAATGAATGAGTTGTCCTTGACAGTGTATATAAGAAATCATAGAACAGTGCAGTGATCCTTAAAAAATAGATTATGAAACCATAAATTAGATAAAAACAAGTACAGTGTTCCTTAGCCATTAGGTTCTTAAGAGACTTGTTTCTCAAAGGTGAGAAAGCCTTGGTGGAATTGTGCTCTGAGTTCAGAACCTAAAACTCTGAAACTGAGAGAACTGGATTTGCGCTGTGAGATAAGGGTCACTGTAATGAGTCTTTTGCTGTCCTGCCAGCCAGCTCCCAAATTATGACCCAAAGACACTTCTTATTTATTATGAAAGTTTGGTCTATAGTTTAGGCTTGCTCTTACAACTTATACAGCTTAAATTAACCCATTTACATTAAAATACATTCTATCATGGGGCATTACTTCTCTTCCATCTTGGAACTCCTGCTTCCTTTCCACAACTCCTAGCATCTCCTCCATCCCTAAATTCCTCCTGTTCTTTTCATTCCCCTGAAATCCTGCCTAACTTTCGGCCCTTCAGCTTTTTATTACACCAGTCACAGCAGTACATCTTCATAGCATGTACAGACATCTCAAAACAGCAATCTGACATCAGATCAGTGTACCTGTACCCTCCTTGGACAGGAAACAAAATATCACTAGAAGAGATCGAGCTGAGAGCCGCAACCTGCGTTCTGCTCAGACTCACATGCTTGCTCTGCTTTAAGTTTAATGCTTGCCTGCATGAAGCAAGACATGAGTCGTACCCAGAATCAAAGACACAGGTCTACCTAGAGCAGTAGGCTTGAGGTTCACCATGTCTAGGACATAGGAGGCTTACCCTCGGTCACAATTTGCAGGATACATGCTTTAAAATGGTCTTTTCCTGCATATTTGTGCTTCCTGTGTGATTTGTTCATATTTTCTCATTACATTTGGTGTTGGTTGTCCTGCCAGTCTCTATAGATGACTGGCTAGTAAATTCAGTGGGAAGCATGTCTTGTATAATTAATGAGGGGAAATCTGGTTTCCTATGATATAAAGATGTGCCCAGTCTCAAGATAAAGGCCTCTTCTCCAGCTAGTTACTAAGATAAATAATTGAGCTTCCCCAACATAAAACAAAGCAAGGTGCCCCAAGAAATAACTGATATAATTCTCATCTCGCAACACCCGTTTTCACAGCATTGAAATTGTATCTATCCTGATCTCAAGGAAGTGTGTAAGAAAATGGTAAATAATGGGGATAAAAGTTAATATTACAAAGTATCTTCAGACCCACTTTATTGAGCCATTTCCATTCAGAAGATCTTGAAGACGCCATCAACCTAATTCATGTCCCTAAACCAATGCACAGAGTCAGCCTGATACGGGGTCTGTAGAAAATACTTCTGAGCAACAAAAGCAACTAAGAATTCATCTTAGCGTCACAACCAGAATCTATTCACTGTCATGTCTGTGGCCCCAAGCATAAGCCATGCCGACTAGGAGCTGCTGTTTCTTTTCTGAGGCTTCTGTTATTTCTATTAGTCCCCCATGCATTGATTATCCCATGTCAATAAGATACAAGCAGAGATGAGGGCTGGAAAGAGGATTTGAACCATGAAGTATCAAGGATCATGAGGATTCTGCTTGGAAAGCTCTATAATTTTAGTCTGGGCCGTGTCCACCCTCTTTGGATAAAGGAACTGTCAGCATGCTGACAGTTGGCTGACAACAGAGAAGAGTTAGATAAACTTTTTGCCAAAGGAAATTTTGCTGGTTACCACAGTGAAGCTGTTCCACATAAAATAGTAGAGCCCAGTCCAGGCTCACAAGTCCAACCACAGGAAGGTGTTGAACAACCATAGGTTTATTATTCAACAAAATGGCCTCTACTCATACCCGTATTTAAAAACCAGTAGAAACCAACAAACCAATAGTCAGGTTCAATCTATTCGCCCAAAGGAGGTTTCCATAGACCCTGAGGAGTAAAACTCCAGATTCACTTGCAGAAAGTATAAACCTAGTATATTCTTTCTTGTCCCCAACTTGAGGCTAAGACCCTTAAGATTTTACAACTATACAAATAGAAGTATTCTCACACCTAGCTTAAAGGTGAAAATATCTTGACTTTCTATGCAAATAAGGTCATAATTTCATTTTCAAAATTTCATTGATGACAAGAGAGACATCCCAAGTTGATTGACATAGCCACAGTGTTAGCAAATTTAGAGATGTAACTTTAATAATTTCTATTTTAGAAATAAGGAAACTGTTTCAGAGGACACAAGTTGACAGTTAATTACTTAGTGACTTTATTTCTGCCCTTACGTCAGCCCTAGAAAATACACCATGTTGGCAAAGAAGATGTGCGATGAACATGAAATAAAGTATCATTTGAGTTTTTGAGTTGATCATTTAGAGTCACATGGCTGTCTGTCTCCATGACCTGGTCCCCAGGGTCAGGCATCTAGAGCTTCCAGGCAGTAGTCATCATGATGATGAAGTACACATCCGTGTCAATGGATGCACTCACACCTGCATAATAGTTCATGAACTCCTCTGGGGTCACCTGTGATAGAGGAGTTAGAAAGAGAAAGGACACTTTGCATTGCTTTTCAGTGGAGGCCTCCCTTCCATCCCTGTAAAGAGAAGGGTCGTTACCACCAAGGATGTCTGTGTGTATGATTACAGCTGAGAAGCAGACCTAAGATAAAAGTAAAACCAAGTTTAGAATAGTTGTGAAAATGGCTCAGGACAAAAGAAGTAAGCCTTGAAAACATCCAAACCACCCTAAGTAAAGAGTGAGGCATGGGTTGTTGTCTTTTCTGTAAAAACTGGGGCCTGTGGGTTCAAAAACAGAGACTAAACACAGAATAAGAAGTAGATATATTTGTAGTTAGTGCTGTCTTTCTGGTACATGTAAGAAGTATGCCATGTCCAATGTCAGGATAAGCAATGTCTCACCTTCCAAGAAATGTTTTGTCCTATGGGTAAAGAAAGCAATTTCTAGTAAAATGTGTAATTTGTGTGTTTCTAAGGTATAAACTGCTTATTCAAGGCTGAAAGTGAGCAAAAACATGACTTCCTCCTCTGCTTTTCCCACCCCTCCCCAGGTTCTCCACTCTGTGTATATGACTGTCTTTGGAATATCAACAGAGATATCTATATCCACACTGAGGTTCAGAGGACTCTCCTTTTAGAAAAAAGGAAGGAAATGTCATGAGTTAATAGGAGTTGGCCAACCTCAAAGTCAAAAGATTAAAAGCATCACAAGGAAGGAAACTCATAAATAACTGAAGAATTTTTTCTAGTTCATAACAGTTTTATCTGTCTCACTAATATTTAGGACCATTACTATCTCTTTTATAGGGGCTCATGAATAACATACCTTTTTTTAATAAAACAAAAAATTGTAAGTTAACCAAAAAAAATTCATGTGACCTACAATGTCTCTATATATTGTTCCATAAACTTCCTCCCTCAAACCAGTGAAAGATACTAGGAAAAATAACCCTGAACTCAGTGCATAGTAGATCTGTAGCCATCCATCTGTAATTACAAATAAATAACATACATGTATGAATTATTGTCTGTATGAAAGAGTTTGACATTGATTTTTTTATATGTACAGTTCCTTATGTTCTTAAGATGTCAGTAAAATTACAAAAGTTTCAAGGCTGGGGAGATAATCAGCATTATGAGTACTGGCTGTTCTTTAAGAGCTCCAGGGGTTAATTCCCAGAACCCACAAAAGTTTGAATAACTTTTATGAATATATTTATTTCATTTTGTCTATTAAATAAGATAACTGTAAAGCCCTTTGCACAATAGTCAGTTGATAAGTGTTCAATAAGCATTGTTCTATTCATTGTCATAATAAATAAGGCTGCAAATATATGTTGTTTAGTAATAAAAGTAAGGCTTTCTAAATATTCCAGATCTAAGGCTCTCCGCTATGGATTGGGTAAGCACCAATGAAGCATATATCAAGCATATAAAGACTAGGGATACATCTCCCCAAATGACAGACTTCATGGTTCCTCAGTAATTTGAATTTTCAAGACACACACCCAATAATTATGAACAGCTAATATTCAAGATTATTATTACAGGTCTATGGTATTCAAGCAACATCACATACTGTAACTACAGAAAAACCCCAATAACCTTTTGAGATTTTGAGAGATCAATGTGGCTGATTGAGATAAATGTCAGAAGGACCTGAAATAGAGACGTTAAATCAGTTGAATCACAAATGGCTACTTGGACTTGTTAGAGTCAAATGCAGCTGACATTTCCCCTGGTGACAAGGAGGAACCACCTGCAGAAAGAACGAAAGACAACAGGGACTATGGAGAGTTGAGCTATTAGGGGAAATGGCAGTTGGCTATTGTCTCTGACATCTTGGTAGATCAAAGGCAGCAGGACTAGAGGAAACATACAGTTCTGTTATTTCTATCCTAGACATTTGGCTGCCCAACAGAAGCTGGGACTCTTTTGTGTCTGCTGTTACAGTTCCTCAACCTACAAGACACTACTTCAACTACTTCTCCATCTCTGACTATAAAATGTCAGCAGGCAGGCAGGAAACTTCCCCTTCCTACCTCCTGCCCCTTGATAATAAGACAAGTCATCAGGTTTTATGGGAAAGGGAGGGGAAATTCCCTTCAGGGGGAGGAGGTTTGCTTCTTCTTCTCATAAGCACCACCCCTTCCTAGTCACTGTCCCAATTACCTTTTCTTATATGATCCTCAGGTTAAGAGGTGTGGCTGCTGCCCAGGCTGAGGGACTCCCCTCCCACATCACCATAACTCTCTGGTCCTCTAAAACAAAAACTGCCTCCAAGTGTTTAAACAGGTAGCTTAGGGCTCTTAGCCCATCTCTTCCAGTACACAACATCTTGTATAGTTGAAGACAATGACTAATGAAAATGGAGTGATTGCTTTTGCCTTGAAGTTTACTGTAATTTAGATGTTCAAGTTAATTTCAAAATTTACTAAAACATGAGTCAGGGTGAATTCTGCTCCCTGGGATTCCCTTTACCAGCAGCTGCTTTTTCACACAGGAAAGTGTGATAACAAATGATGCTCTTATAGACAAGAAACAAACCGTTCAGAATAGCCTTGCTTATCTGTTTCAAAGCACTAGGTCCTATTTAAAACTAAGCACATTTTATTCTAATTTAATTCATGAGAATATAGCTAGCTGTATGTGGGGAGAATAGTAATCTTCTATTTGTAACAGTTGGGGTATCAATATGTTGAGGTCTTTTTTAAGGCTTTGAACCTCTTCCTTGTTTACAATTTTACTGGGGATAGATAAATTCCATCTGGATTCATCTTTTTCACTTACCAACCCATCTTTGTCATACGGTGAATCAAAGTTGTCCAGAAATTTCTGGAAGACTTGCTCCTCCGTCCATTCCCCATTTTGATATTTTGGATGGTGTTTAGCATTATAAACTTCACGAAGGTCTTCAATGGTTATAACACCATCTCCGGTTTTGTCTAACTTCCTAAAAGCTTTCATAATTACCTCCTTTCTGGCTCTGGACATTGGGGGCTAGATAAATTAAAAAATAAAAATAAATACACACATGTGGTTAAAAACATATGCAAATGAACTTTTAAGCAGATGTGACTTGGTATTCCCACCAGTGGTGTGAAATTACTTATGTACCACTAAGTGAGATACTACAGAAAGTCCCTCAGCTGGCTCAGTCTTCTGCCCACACCCCTGTGAAATGTACTAGCAAGTTATGAAAACAAAACTTTGAAGTAGTCAACCCAAACCATGTGAAAGTCAAACTCTTCCACAGAAAACACTGATTCATAGGGCAAAGGTTGGGGAAAATATTTACCCTTAATGTGAGAAGGAACTCGTTGAAGTCTATGGTCCCATTTCCATCTCTATCAAATCTCCGGAAAAGTTCTTCTGCCTCTTCTTTCTCCATGACTACGGCATAATCATTTAACCCTTTCAAAAATTCTTTGAAATCAAGGGTTCGGTTGTTATTGTCATCCATGATCCGAAACACTCTGAAGATAACAACATGGAAAAAATAAGGTAAGACCTTTATCATAAAGGGGTGTTGAATTTTGTCAAATGCCTTTTCAGCATCTAGTGAAATGATCATATGGTTTTTTTTCCTGCTCAGCCAGACTCCTGTCTTAATTCCTGAGGCTTTTAATACAGAAGTGGTTGATCCTTCCACTGCTCCCCCATGGTTGCATGCTCCTACAGTGTCACATGCTGTGAACTAAAATTAATAAATTTAATTAAAAAAATAAGGTAAAACAAAACAAAACACAAAAGCACAAAAACCACAAAGAACAATGTGTAAATGTAAAGATGTGAAAAGTGAGCCACTCCCATTTGATTTCAAATGTAATACATAAGTCTTAGACTTTTCTCTGCATACTCACTGTTGAGCTCAGAGGCTTTGAACATTTCCTACAGGAAAGTAAGCTTTCAAACACACATTGCGCATGGAAACACACACAGAAGACTGCAGTTATACTCTTGATTCTAATTACATGACATATACAACAGTTAGTTTTTCTGTCTCCCAAACATCTAAGTGTGACAGCTTGGCTGTCAGGTGCAGTGGTGCTGCTGGAGGTTGGTAGTGCCTGCTGAGACTGGCGCCTACCGGATGGAAGTCAGATAATTGGAGTTGTGCCCTTGTGAAGGCTATTGCCTGGACCCTGCCTGCTTTCTTCTGCTTGCCTCCCGGCCAACAAAAACAGGCAGCTTTACCCCACTGCATTCTCCCTGTGCTAAGGCACAGCCCTGCCACAAGCCACAGCAATGAAGTTCATTGATCATTAACTGAAACCTCTGATTGTGAGCCGAAATGAACTTTTTATCCTTGCAGGTTTATTATCCCAGGTATCTTGTTAAAATAATGAAGAGTCTCCAGTTGGAGACTGCTTGGTTGTTTTCTGGCCACATCAAAGAGTTATTTGTATAGGTAACCTTTACAGGAGCCCATGTTTGCTGAGAAATCATCATTTCCTCATCTTCCACTTAAACAAATGCCAAAAGTATAGGCAAGTAATTGAAGCATAGTATTTTTATTTTTATTAATCATATTAATCTTGGTAAAATCTCTAGAAACTAATATCAAACATAAATAAGGCTTCTAATTCTCCACTATATGTGCACTGACCACATAAAGTATAGAGATGCTGTTTAGTCCACAGGAAGTCTCTGCTTAGAAACACATCTGTTATAGGCAATGAGTCTAATTATTACAAAATGCATGGTGCCTTCAACTTTTATGAAAGAAATGGTTCGTCTTCTCATTGATCTTGTGATGCTTATGGTCTTTTTATAAATGTCATATTATGCTGTTATGATATTATTCATTTCCTTTTCCTCCACCATACACCACTCCCCATACTGAAGCCCTAACAATTATATTTTTGCTAGAATCATAACAGGCAGAATTATAATTTAGGATTTCAGAAAGATGAGCTTGAGTTCTAGTTCTGCAGTAACAACCTCTATATAAACTTAAGTATAACTGGGTCTCACTTTTCCACAAAACTCTATGCTCTTGACTTTTCATTTCTAATTAATGCTAAAATAGTATGCAATTGTTAAGTTACAACTTACAATTTTCTTTTCTGCTAGTACTGTGTAAAGATGAGGGATTTAAATGCAAATGACATAAAGGTAGATGCCTCACTATGTGGAGGAAGTGACCATCAATTAGGAGTAAAGAAATAGGACAATAAAGAAAGGATGAATAAGAATGTAGATATATATGTATAATATTTCATAATGGAGACATTTTTACTTACTAGCAATGAAAAACTAAAAATGAATAAAATTTCAGACTCTTGTTCATTTATATTTCATATTTTCTTTTAAAAGCTAGAAAGAACACTTTGAATATTAATTAAGTAAATAAGTACATTATACAGACTTGAACATGGGCTATTTGGTGGCAGAATCCATCTCTATACTTTTTATAGCTATAAATTCACTGTGTAGCAATCACTCTTTTAATATTCATCAGCTAGATGAGTTAATGAATAAACTTTCCTATTATGAGAAATAGGCTGACAAGTTTTTGTCTTCAAAGATTAGTTTGAAATAAATAATGCATTGCTGATACATCTTTGATTGTTCAACAAACTTCATCATCAGTTAGGCATCTTATAAACTGCCAAACATTAGATTATATACTGTAATTTAAAATACAAAGTTAAGTGAGACACAGACTCTATCCATACAAAATTTATTCAGAGACAGGGAGATAGGAATGGGGGGAAATCAGCTATTCTGAGTTCTGGCAAGGAGAAGCATTTTAGATCTATAGTAGTTTGTGAAACATCCCTTGTCCATCTGTGGAAGCAAGAAGATTGCTACCAAAGCTTAAAAAAGAAGGAAGAAGCACGGACAAGTGGATCAATAGAAGAAGATGAAGAATTTTAATCTCCTTAAGTTCTAAGGAGCTCAAACCTTGTTACATGATAAAACATGTAAACCTTGTTACATGATAAAATAACTGCATAGTCTTCATGAGCAAAGTATCAAGATAAATTCTTAGAGTCCTTAGAAAGAGCTGGTTGAAAGAATTGTTATACAGAAACTTTGGCGGTGAAAGAGGCTGAGAGTCTTCCCATGAGCCACTGAGATGACAATATAGGAAGAGACCTCAAAATTCTGTAAAATCAGATCATCAGTGTGGTGGACTGATGAAGGTAATTCTCAATATTCCAATTCAAGAAATGATGAGTGTTGATAGCGTCATTTGCAGAAAGGATTAGTTCATTTTGCTTTTGGATAGAAAAGCAACTACCAGAGATTTTTCACTAGTTTCCAATTAGTTAAAAACTTAAGAGTTTCTTTTCTGCTATAAGATATAAATCAGAGCTCAAAATAGGCTTTTCTGCCTGGTGTGTACAAGAGGACAGAGTAAAGATGAGCTCTCTCAGCCATGTGTAAGATATATGGTGAATTCAGGATATTGGCAATAGAAATAGGAGTACTCTCTATTTCTTGGAGAGTAGGAAGTGTGTAAGGAAGAATATATACTATTGAAATTCTCTAGACTTCTGTGTCAAAAATTAAAGATGCCAAAATGATAACAGAATCAACTTGATGTTGAGCTTCAGAATAAATATTTTGGATGAGATGGGAAGATAGTTCCACAAGCATACATTTCACAGAGCAGTTTATAGATGGCAGATACTAACTAAAGAGGTGTTCTTCAAAGTCAAGATTGGTGAGAATGTTTGCATTCGTGGGAGTATATTTACTGGGGTCTGGAATAAAGGGGAATACCTGCTTTCCAATAGATTTTAAGAAAAGGATGGAGTGAGGGTTTCCATCTACATGAATTGAAGACATACTAAGGGAGAACAAGGTCAACAATATAAGATAGACAGAGGGCAGTTTAAGTAGAAAGCTCAGGGAGAGACCGTAGCAGCTCACAGTGGAAAGGTTAATTTAGATAAAGGTTGAGGGTAACAGAAAGTGGAAATGGCATGGACAGCAGGAATGATCCAATTGCATGATTATTAGTGGAGCACAAGTCAGGGTTCCTCAGAGGTCTGCACTGAAGAAAAGGAAGTGAACCCAAGAGGACCTAGAAGTTGGAACCACACAACACTGAAAGGAAGTGGCTTATGAGAGAATGAGTAGCAAGATCCTTGTATCTACACCCCTGAACTTTTTAACACAGCTGAGCTTATTTTAAGAAAGGTATGGAAGTGCCTTGAGTATTTGCTCTTTGGGAGATTTTTTAAAGAGGGGCTTCCCCAGGTGCCAGTACCTGACTGCAAATAAAGTTTCTGCAGCCTCTGCATGTGAGGTTGTATTCTCCTTACACAGACATCCTGTACTTCTTTATCAAACATCTTCTCATACCACCGAAGAGCCCATTTGTATACTCTCTTAGTCTTGGTCCTTCATGGGACCTGCAGAAGCTTGTCCACCCATGAGGGCCCCAAAATATGTACAAGGCCAGGCTTATGGCATATATTCATTATAATTTGTTAAAATACAGAAGGCTCATTCTTAGAAAACACACAATCTCTTTTCTCTTTAAAATTTTCAGTCCTCAAATCTATACACACTATCAAATATCAGGGAATATAATCATTTGACCAATAGACTACTACTGGAGTGAGCACTGAATGATCCCATGGGCAATTTCAGTGGCAAGTGAGACATGACAGCCTGGCTGGAAACAAGCTCTAAATTCTCTCTTGTACAAAATCCAGGTAGCCAAGGATGCTGGCCTCAACTCCTTATGAGCCAGAAATGATAGGCTAATGCTCTGGCTTCCACCTCCCAAGTGCTGGTATAATAGGCACATGCCACCATGCCTGGTTTTCTAAATTCTTTAATTATTGTTACACCTCCTTCTTCTACCCCAGCTTTGGACAGGGCCTCACTCCATGTCCTTCCAAGTGTCTATACTCCTAAGCATGCTTTCCTTGGCCTCCTTTGCCACAGGAGCTTCCCTTCCTTGGAACAGACACATGCTTTGCTGAATTTGGAGTTAAGAATGAAACACTGCTATGGGGACTGAGTGATCAGCTCTCCCAAACAATGAATTTCATAGATAAGAAAATGAGGCCTTAAGAGGGAATTATTTGCCCAATATCACAAAGTCAGTGTAAGGCTCACCTAGACAATTCTGATCTATTCCTTTCACTGTATCTCCACTGAGCCTCTTATAGGCTCAGATGCTTGGATTTTTGATACCCATCTGGTGGACCTCTTGATAAAATTAAGAGGTGTGGTCTTATTGGAAGAGATGTATCCCTGGGAGTGGGCTTTGAGGTTATATCTCTCTGCTTCCTGTTGGTGGATCAGGATGTAAATGCTCAGCTAGTACTCTAGTGTCATGCCTGCTTGCCTGCTGCCAAGCTCCCTGCTGGTCGTGGACTCTAACCATCTAGAACCATTAAGCCCCCAATTAAATGGCTTCATCTATAAGTTTCTGTAGTCATAGTGTTTTGCTACTGATTTAGAAAAGTAACTAAGACATCATCCTACCTGCCAAGACCTTTGATTCCTGCAGAGCCCCTGGCCAGGCACTGCAATCGCAGTCTTTCAATAGGATCAGTGGCTGTGGAGAGCTTTTTCTTGGATTGGATTGCCATCTCACGGTCATGGCGTGCTGTGCCTGCCATCTGAAAGGAGAACCCACAGCCTGTTAATGGAATTCAGACCCTACTGTCTGCATCTAGCTGGGGAGTTGGCACAATGAAACATACAGCCCTCTGTCATTCTGCCCTCAGGAAATAGTCTCAAACTTCCTAAAATTTTACAATTTTTAACTATGCCAATTGTATGCCTGGCATTTTTACAACCTACTTATCTAGTTTCACAGACATATGTTCTCTTCACTCTGGAAAATAATGAAGAACACAGCCATTTTCCAACATGCTTTCATCTTTCTGAAACCCTTCTCTACCCACATAAATATGTCTTTAATAGTGAAAGGAAAAGGGCAAAAAAGAAAGAATTCAGAAGCTCCTAAGGATGCTAAATTTGGGCAGGATGTATGTATATGAAAAAGTGAGAGAAACCATTTGACCTGGAACATCAGTGGGAGGAGTTGATAGTGAATTTCTCAGAACTCTCTTGTTTGAACCAATTGTGGTTTGTGTGTTTGTATATGTGTGTGTGTGCACATATAATTTATAAGGCCCTGAACCTCACTGATTTTCTCAATAAAAGTGTTAGTAATGCTTACTAGTAATTCATACACTCTCTTTAGGAGGTTAATACCCCTCAAGTAAGGTTTTTAAGAAAGAATAAAATCAAAAACCAATCCTCTCTCTTTCTCTTTTATACACATGCACACATGTGTGCACACACACACAGCCCTACCTTACTCCCTTAGTTGTTCTTTTCTTGTATGAAACATTCAGGAATAGTATAATGTGACCTGACCAGTCCAGATTTGGATTCTCAGAACTCTTACATCAGAGGGAAGAGCACAAGACCAAAAGGATAGGCACCTGGATTTTGTGCTTATTTCTCCAAACTGATCCCTGGTGAACATGAGTTTGAGCCAAACTCTGTTGTCTACTGCCTATGACAGCAGCTATGTAGAGTAGACCATAGACAGGAGAGATCAGAGAACACCAGGATCTGCTTAGCACCACATGAGGACCTTCTTACTGTGTTGTGTAGGGTATCACATGCCATAGCAGAACAAGTATGTCAGCCCTAGGCCCTCTTCTCTTTTGGTAAGGTCACACTGTAGCCATCATGGAGGCCCCCCTCTGAGGACTTCTTCTAACTTTAGTTTTATCACAAAGGTCTTACTGGAAAGTGTCATAACATATAAACTTAGAGATTAAGTTTCTAATACATAAATTTGGTAGGACACATTAAAACCAGAGCAGAAAATTATGTATGGATTGATAAAATTACTTTTCTATAATTCCCAACAAACAATAGACATTGAACTTTTAATCCCATGAAGACTCTTTTTGCTCCACCATATATAACAATATGTAAGAAATTCAAAGTATAATTTCCTGGCACTTCCTCATGAAAAATCAAACTAGACTTTGGGAAGACCAGACACAGGGATCTAGACTGCAACCACTTCTGACTTCTAAGACCAGTTCTCTCAGGGGTGATGTAGGCTGATGCTACTTGGTATAACTTGATGAACTCAGGGAAAAAAATTTGCAATCAAACATGGTACTTGAGATGCTCACATCGACAATTGCTTTTCATCATTTTGTCACTTAATTCATCAACAAGCAGTCAATATTAACCACGTTCTCTTTTCAATATACTGTGTTAGGATAGCAGTTAGGGGTCTGAGGGGTAACTCAGAGAATCAAGCTCTAGAGGGAACAGAATCTTTACTTGAATTCTGCAGCCTCACATTAAAGCAGAACAAGAAAGTAAAGTTTGCAAGACCCGGGGTTTGAGAGGAAGGTGGGATAGAGCAGTATTTCCAATAAAGAAGGGCAAGATATACTCAAAGCTCTGAGGTTTGAATAATACATTCAGTTGCAGTCTCCAAATATGATGTTATGATGTCACTGACATCACAGCACCAATTAAAGTGTGTCTGACTCCAAAATACCCCTTTTGACTCTGGTCACAACAGTACAATCTGTCAGTCTGAACTAGGCTTAGAAGGCAGTCCTTCCCAATGCATGTGGCCACAGCACCACCATGTGTTGGCTCAGTATATGTACAGTTAGCTTGTCAGAGGAAGAGTTTGGTGCACTACTTCAGCAAACCTCCCTCCAGACTGATAGTTTGGGGCAGCAACAGCAGGCACAGACAACATTCACAGCCTGGAATCTCACTTTATCCCACTACTGAGTTATAGTTCATCCCAAGAGAAAGTTCACAGGTATCACAGCTTTGGCCTGGAGACTTTCTGAGACACCAAAGAGGAAATGATATCTACATTTTACTCAGAAGCTAAAAAAAAAAATATCTAGGCCAGGGCTGTGAGTGTGCAACAAGGATGGTTGCTGTATAATTGAGATGACTGGAAAAACACATGCTTTGGCCAAAGCAAAAAGTTAAATAGCCTAATTAGAGAAATACATCGCTTTTACTTTTATTTCATTTTCATGTATGTGTCTATGTACATGTGTGTCACATGTGTGTCATATTTATGAGAAGTCACAGAAAATGGAACATGCAACCAGGATGAGCCTATTGTATCCAGTATGCTGCCTGGACCCTGTGGACAGTGATGGATCCGTTTAAAATCCATGTGAATAAGCTTGAGGTGTGAGGTAAAGGTAGAACTAGAGCTGCATCCAGAGCTGTTGTTGCCTTACCTCTCTTCACTCAAACCCACCCACCACAGTAACAGATGTGGAGCAGCAAAAAAAGTGACTTGGAGATCTGGGGCAGAGACAGGGCAGAGAAGCCCCTCTCAAAGGAGACTCATGACCACTGAATTCTCAACCTGGATTTCCAATATTCTTGGCAGGTGGGATGTAGAAACACATAGAGATCGGCTTCTGAGAGCATTTCTTAGAGGTTCTGTGTAGTCTGGCTCTTAATAAAAGAGATTCACCCAGGCCTTAATAGAGCGAATACTTGTGAATTATTATTTATAGACAATTTACATTTATATAGGTTCTTGTATATTGATACAAATTCTAATTATATTTGTTATATTGAATATGCTCCTATTTCTGTTTATTTTTTGTACATCTATGCAAGGTTATTTTGTCAGATTGTATGAAAGCATGTTTCTACCTCTGTTTAAGACATTTTGCATATTGATACAATTTTAGGATATATTTATCATATTGCATTATACATTTCTATCTCTGATGAAGATACTTATATATTGTTTACATTTTGAGGGCATTGTTCTCATTTTCTGCATAGTTGTTTAAAGATTGTTTAATATTCTAATATAAAGCCTTAGTATTTAAGTTATGCAGGTAATAAGTATTATCGGTCAAAAGTCATCCATATTTGTCATACTTATAATTTAGACTACTCAGATACTTTAGATACATAGAGACTGTACTCTGCATAAATAGGTAATCTTCAACCACTTCAAAAACCTGTAGGATATGTAGGTATTTAAATAACTCAGGATTCTGTTGATGTGAGACACAATTGCTCTTGGCAGCACCAATCTAGTCCCGAAAGAATGTTGAGCACTGAAGACTCTCTACTTGGAGCTTATTTTCTTCTTGGCAAAACTGGCCTTTGAGCAAGGAACTGTCCATGACTCGACCACCGACAAAAGCAAGATACAAGAAAAAAGACTGCCAAACCTTGCCAAGACAGGGTAAGACAGTTTTGAAATTTTTCCTGCCTCTGAAAATGGTCTGTCAGTTACTCTAGGCCTTAGCCAAAATTGGTTGCTCCAATGTTGCAAATGAGACTTTTGGTGATTGCCCAGGCAGCCAGTTGTCTCTGTCATCTACTGCACATTTTGGAAGCTGCTTGATTGCACTTCCTGCTTATTCAAGTAATATTATCTCCCTTCTCAGGTCTTTGCTGAGGTTGAAGACTGTAAGTTGTAGTTACTTTCCTCTTATGACTTAGCCAAGCCTTCTTGCCTCCTGCTTGCCACACCTGGATATTCGATTCTGTTCCTGTTTCCTCCTTGTGATCTGTGAGTTCTCCTTTAGTAAAGAATCTCTTACTATACCAGATTAGGAGCTAGCGTGGGATTCCTTTATCCCACCCCCACCCCATTTGATATGTTCTGCTTCAAGGCCCTGACATACACTTCTGCTTCTGTTCTTCTTTGAGATCTCTTTAGTGCTACCTGGTGGCAGAAAATTGAACTACATCTCCCTCCCTCCTTCCCTTCCTTCCTCCATCCCTCCTTCCTTTCTTGGTTCTATATCTTCTTCCTTTCCTCCCTCCCTCCCTACATCTATCCCTCTTTCTTCCTCCATCCCTCCCTAATTCCATCCCTTTCTCACTCCCTCTCTCCATAACTACATAGACAACAACCTGTAAACACAAAAATAGACCAAATCTTCAAAGTATTCTCTAGCATATTATTCTATACATCCTAAAACACCAAATTCTTCCACATCCAGTCTATTATTAAGCCCAAAGAAATGTCTTATTAAATCCTCAAAAATGAAGCCTTCCTTGGATTTCCCTGACATGTAGTCAAGGGACCTGGAACAGCTTTGACCTACTCAAATAAAACTACATAAAATGAGTCAATCTGTAGAGTGTTGTGGGGAGAGGGCAGAATTACATAATGGAAGTCAGAGCGAAGGATGTGCGGGGCTGGGGCAAGGAAACCGTATCAAGGAAGAGGTCTGCTCTCCTGGCTGGCAGGGGTGTGCACCACAATGACTGGCTAGGTCTCATTTGGTTTCTGCCAGTCTTTTTTTGACCACTAGTGATGAATTACAGGGAATGTGTACTTCAAGAAAACCATCCTACTGGGTGGCACTCACATAAGGTAGCCTCTAAGAACAGCAAGTGCCTGCAGAGCTGTGCTGGTTTTGTCAAGGTAGTTCCTTCCCCTTAATATTGTCAAGGCTATTTTCCTGACTTCTATACTGAGCAATAGTTCTTTGTTGCTGTTGTTTTTAACTTTAAGTGCCATTTTAGGGATTTCTGTAATTAAGTGTCTGTGTCATAGCATTAGATATTTTCAAAACAAAAAGAGGTACTGTTGCTGGAGCAGTTACTGCAGTTTTAAAACGTCGTTCTGATGGAAAGGATAGAGTAGAGAAACAATCTGCAGAGCAGGTGACAACTGGCAAAGGTAGGATGGAAGCATGCCCGCCTTCATTCCAGGTCCCCTCCTGCCTCCCTTACCTCAGGCTTCATTCTGAGGAGCATTGCCATGCCTTATGTTGCCTTCACAACCATTTTCAGTACAAACTTGTCTATCTTTCTGATTCCAGAGCAGTCACTCTGACAGATTCTTAGGTTTAGCAATACACCCAAATGGCTCATGCCGAGTTCAGAGACAATAAGGGATCTTTCTTCACGACTGACTAAGCCCAAAGCTCATGTTTGTGAATATTAGAAAAATACTTTCTAAGTATCATTGTCTGAGTTAGGGTTTCTGTTGCTGTGAGAATACACCATGGCCAAAAAGTGGGTGGAATGTTTTGGGTTTTTTTTTTTTATCCATATTACAGTTCACTACAGTCCATCACTAAGGAAAGTCAAGACAAGAACTCAAACAGGGCAGGAAGCAGGAGTAGATACAGAGGCCATGGAAGAAGGCCACTTACTGTCTTGCTCAACCTACTTTGTTTTTACACCTAGGACTACCAGTCCAAGGTACTGTCTATAGTAATCTGGTGCCTTCTACATTAGCCATCAATCAGAAAGTTCAGCAAAGGTTTGCTCACAGCCAATCAAGTGACTGCATTTTGCCAACTGAGGTTCCTTCTTCTGAAAAGACTCTAGCTTATGTTAGCTTGACACAAAGTTAGCAGGACAATCATCATTATAAAATCCTTACTTCATATCGCCATAAACCAATGTTTATGTTTCTTTATTTAAATTGATTTTTATTGAGCAATACATTTTATCTGCTCCCTTCCCTGTCTCAGAGGAACAATGCTTAAGGAGCTCATAGAGCCTGGAGCACAATGTGTAAGAAGACATTCGATCTCAAGACCACAAAAAGTTTATTCTATATCTGTCCAACTCTGATAATGAATATCTACTCTTAAATATTGTGCCAGAGCACCTGCACCTGCCTTGTCTCACCATAGTCTTCATCATGCATTCAATATGCTATTAAATATCTATCCTGTGCTATATACTAGCATCCAAGGTTTGACCTTAGGGAAGTTTATAACTCTTTTCAATTTGACCTACAGCTGCTTTTGTAGACACTGGAAACTGATTTAAAGTCAGTCTATAGCCTATTTTCTCTCATATGTTGTGATTCCAACTGGTTGCTTTGGGAAAAAGTTCTAGCCAATGAGATCTAAATAAGAGTGTGGAAGACTCTGGAATACGTCTTCTATCAGACTTGGCTTACTTCTGTCTTGAGCTAGAATATGATGTCTTCTGACTATGGTAGCCTCTACATATTCAGAGGGAAGGGAAAGGGACTCATAGTTATAAAGCTCTAATATTGTAGATCTATAAGCTATTTAAGCTCTATAGCTGTCTAAGCAATGTCAGCCTTGTCTGACTCAACACTACTGCTATGTGATTTCTATTGTTTGTCTAACCCATTTATGGTCAGCTCTTCTGATATTCGCGCCTTAAGTATTCTTATTTGACATAACTGGCAAATACTTGTTCCTGCAGTGACCTTATTTTAGATTATTCTGGATATTAGCCTTGATCTGGGTGAAGCAACGATACAGACTATGAGGATAAACTGCTATCTCTAGAAATTAAGTGACAGTGATGGGTGGGCTTACTGCTTTATCATGAATTTCTTCTCTCATTAGAATTTGCTCACTAGGTATCAGCCTGTTTGGCACTTCTGACTATGAGAAAGAAATCTTCTCAGCATGCCATTCAAGGGCTCCTGTGACTTACGCATACAGTAAAAATCTAGACTTAGTCAAGCACAGAGGTTACATTCAGATCTTGTCACACTGAGCTCCTTTGGGACTGCAGGCTGTGTTCAGGAGGTATGAGGAGAGCATTCCCATTGTTGTTCCTCCTCCATTTGACTGTCCTCCTGGACTGGACTGAGTCTCTGCTGTTTTAATCAGAGCTTAACTTGCAGTCTATTCTGAATCTAATCAGCCTGCCAGATGAAAACCCTTAAAGTAACAAAGTAAGAAGATATGTAACTTGTACCCAAGGGAGCACAGATCTAGATTTGTACACAAGTCAGTAAATAGATTAACAAAGCCTAGAGAAAAGGAGAATAAAATGTATGTTTCCAAACTCCTGGTTTTAATACTATGCTAATGAAAACAAGCAAGTAACCATTTTCCACAGCGGAGAAGATTTGGTCTCAGGCAGTGGTTTCAATTTCACTTCAAGGGCAAGGCTTTTCCTCTCCTCATTCAGATTCAGGAAGAGCCACAAGTCCAGCTGGGACTTATGTACTCACCTAAATCACTAAGCCATTTGTGTGATACTTTAGAGTGTTTCTCTGGGAATCATTTGTCTATACAAGATTTAATATATGGACATTCATAAATCCAATGAGTTTTTTCTATCCTGAATTGATGCTTCCAGAAAACAGAGAAGGGTTAGTAAATAGGCTTAATATTGTAGTGCAACATTGATGTAGGCTGGCACATCTGCTATGGGTTGTTGGCATAACTATTAATCATAGGAGAGAATAAGACTTTGATCTCCTTCAATGTATAAAATTCTGTAGGCAGTCCAAACAGCCACCTTAGTCCCAAGATACTACTCCTCACACACCCTCCAATACTCACTTTTATTCTCAAAGTTTTCTAAAAGTCAATAATAACAAAGCAACACCAGTAAATACATCCACATCCCAAGAATCAGGAAAGACCAAGAGATACTGCTTATATAACCAGGTCCCTTATAAGTGCTTTCCAGAAAGTTCATTCATATCACTATGGATATCTTATGTGTCTCTCCTGCAACAGATACTGGGGATCTTGATTTTAGACTGAATACTGTGTGCTAACCCCACCCCTATGTTCTGTTCATAAAAAAGTTGTCTTGAGATCGACCTGGCAAGCTAAAGTTTCTGCCACAGCGGGCAGAGGAAGCAGTGATTTCAGAAAGCTAGAATGTGTGTGGCACTCTAGAGCAGCCTATCCCTCAACACTGTCTCCAGCAGTGGCTCTCAGTATGTGGGTGATGACCCTACAGGGTTACATATCAGATATTTACATTACAATTCAAAACAGTAGCAAAATTGCAGTTATGGAATAGTAATGAAATAATCTTATAGTTGGGAGTCATCACAACACAAGAAATTATATTAAAGGGTCACACCGGTAGGAAGGGTGAGAGTCCCTGTTGTGCAATCTGAAGTTCCTACAGGAACATCCAGCACCCACATCATTCACCTTTAGAAGACTAAATTCAGAGTTTAACAAAGCAATGACTTCACACTTTCCAACCACTGTGTCCTCGAACCATGTACTGTTCAGTGTTCCAGAGCTGAGATTAACATGAGTTGAGATGAGTCATGAATAACATGTTCAAAGTTGACCACTGTTACACTTGAACAATCCATAAGAAAACTGCTCCAGCTTCTCAGCTGCTAGTTTGTAAAATGTTCCGTGTCAGCATACTTGCCTGAGACAGATGAAAGAATAGTTGAGCTAATAATCTTAATAAACTGCTGATTGTTACAAATTTTACTGCCTCTATTGTTCTTGTAAGACAGTGGGTCCTGGGAACTAACCACTGGTTTTGTTTTGTAAAAGCTGCTTGCTTATTGGCGATAACTGAAGCATCTATAGGATGTTTGCTATAAAAATTAAGTTCTGCAGGATGTGAGTTAATTTGACCTGCAAAATGCTATAAATTTATAACCTTGTGGTCTCTTTCTTTTATAAACCCTGTACTAGCAACATATAAGAACCATACTCTGTGTGTCTTGAGTCTCAGGATATGGTCCTGGCCAATATCCATAGTCCTGGCCAGTCGACACATATGCACAGATATGCATTTTTTCAGATCAGAATGAAGAACAAAATTTTATAAGAAAATTCAGTAAGGTAAAGCTTTCTTTTTTAAAAAAAACACAGTATTACAGGGATGAAAAATTATCAGACTGTCATAAGGTCAACTCTTTACTCCTCCCAAGCATCTTGTCATCAGCTTAGAGTCTCTGGGAGAGGCTGGTCCTAAGCATCCCATGCAGACACAGTTCGACTCTGCAGATCCGCTTTCATTGCAAACTCTGCAGGGAGCAGTATCTCAACAATTATTCCTCTCATCTGTGATAAAAACACTGACCAAGAGCTCTGAGGAGAGAAAAGGACTTGTTGCAGTTTATAGACTGTAGTCCGCCACTGACAGAACCAGCTCCGGGCATTCAAACTGGAACTCAAAGGCTGTCTGTTTGCTATTCTACACAGCTCTAAGCAGGGCCCTTACTCACAGCCAGGAAGAACAACAACCTTGGTATCAGATGCTGTTTGCTGGCTGGGAAACTAGGATTTATACTTAGCTTTGTCAAACAGCCCATGACCATCTGCCCAGGAAATGAGACCATAAACACTGATCTCTGCATCAGCTTCTGTCTCCAGGGTCCTGTCCATATCATAGTTCTTGTCCTAACTATGATTGGGAGTGCATCCCAAATAAACCCTTTTCTCTCCAGCCCGCTTTGAACGTGCGTTTTATCACAAAAATGCTAACTAAGACAGACCAAGGGAACAAAAGCAAAGGATCAAGCAAGTTAGGACTTGTAACTTCAGCCATTTAACATCTCACAAAGACACTAAAAGCATGAACTTTGAGGTGGGTGCATCTTCAACAAATGGTGCTAGAAAAATTGAATGTCAACATGCAGAATATTGAATGTAGAGCCAGACTTATCATCTTACACAAAAACTCTCCAAAAAGATCAAAGACTAAACATGAAACCGGAAACGCTGAAACTGCTGGAAGAAAACATGGCAGTACCCTACAGGCTATGGGTGTCTGAAAGTACTTCCAGAGTAGGATTCCATTTGCTCAAGACTAAGTCCAACAATTCATAAGTTGGACTTCATAAAACTAAAATCTCCTAAACAGCTAAATCAATAACCAGGAAAATAGAACACCTACAAAATGGGAAATAATATTTGTTGGTTCTTTATCAGACAAATGATTCGTGTAAAGAATATATATTCTAAATAACTATTAAAAAGATCAAAGAGTCAAGTAAAATAAAAAACATGACCCAATCAAAACCAGGGGCTGGCTGAACAGAGGTGGCAAGAGGCACACACCTTTTGTCATAGCACTCGGGAGGCAGAGGCAGGTGGATTTCTGAGTTCAAGGCCAGCCTATTATACAAGAGCTAGTCACAGAGAAACTCTTACTTGAAAAAAAATTTATTTATTTAAATAAATAAATAAAATAAAATAAAAACCAGGCCCTGGATTCTGAACAACAAGATCTCCAAAGAAGAAAAAAAGTATGGCTTAAAATACTTCAAAAAATTTTCATTGTCCCTCGCAACTAAAGAAATGCAAATCAAAATAACTTTGACATTCCATCTTACCCCAGTCGGAATAGCAAAGCTCAGCCCAATGAACAACTATGGATTCTTCTCTTCATCACTGTCTTCCCATATCTTTAACATTTGCTCACAGCATAAACAGCAGTGCCAGAAGGTGTCGCTTGCTTCATCCCCATAGAGATCACACTATGTCTTTATTTTTCTGTTAAAGGAAGCACCCATGCTGTCCTGTCACACATCTGTCCACTCCCTTGTCTGCTGCCACCACAGAAACCATTACTCAACTGGCTCTGCCTTACTAAAACTGAAAGAAAAAGATGTTCTGTTTTAGCTCTGGATCAGAGTCATAAAATATGTCTCTATACTTAATCCCTTCAAAGGTTCATCAAATGCTTAAAATTCTGTACACACTCCTTAATATTATGATCACACAGGCTCTTTTGTATAATATTACAATAAGATAGCATACTCAGTGCTACCAAAATATTATTAGTGTTCATAAACAAAATATACATATAGTATTACAGTAAAAGCACACCACTAATTTTAATAGGGCAAAAGGGGTGTATAGGGAGGTTGGAGTAGTGAAAGGAAAGGAGGAATGATACAATTAAACTATAATCTTCAGAAAGTATTTAAATAACAAGAGTAAGAAAAAGAGCAACAAGCAAACAATGACTGATGGAAAAGAGGAAATCCTTTTTTTTTTTTTTCAGGGAAAGGTCCCCTGATAGGATATTCATAGAAGGTCGTCAACCCTAAACACAAGCACTTCCTGGCATCACTAAATGGGTTTAATTAGTGAGTTGGGGGGGGGTGTTCGAATGATAGAGAAAGAAATAGAGGGAGAGAGAAAGAAAGATGCGCTTACATGCAACAATGACAGAGGCCATTAATTTAAGAAGGAGGGATGTTATGTTTATACAGTGCTCTGTGTACAAAATCCTCAAACAACCAAAAGAATGAAGTTAAAACCCTAATTTTAATTCTGAATCTATCAACAGTCCGCAGGCTATGGCATAATCGAAAACTTACCTCACAAAAATATTGGAATATATTTGTTGATTGATTTGTGGTTTGGAAACAGAATTCCCCTAGGCTTAGTTTCATCAGGGGCACCAGGATCCTTAGCAAATCATTCAAGAACCCAGCACACACACTACTCAGAAAGGGTTGTCTCCTTTGTCTTTGCTAAATGAAACTGAATTTTCTCTAAGAATCTCTTCCAAGAGACTACCCCAGGGGCCAAGCTCTGTGGACTGACAGCCTAGGGATGGCTTCTTTGGGACATGATTTCTCATCAAGGCTAATGTTTTTTTCTTTAGATAATAGAGCCTCATAGTTAAAAATGAAGCAGAAGTGACAGAGTTAATAGAATAAATAAAAACATTAAGTTACCTGAAACGCTAATCTGTAGCAACAGGCTGCTTCAAGCTGAAACTATGGACACGGACTTCTTTCTGCACCTGGGGACTCTAGTATTCTCCTATGGCCCTGTGTCTCCTCCCTCTTACCTGTCTTCCAAAGGTGTCCCTCCCCTTCTAAACTTTCAGTGCTAATTGGATAGCCTGAAAAAAACGCTGTAACAGACTCAGGATCTGATTAGCTCAGCTCGCTGTCATTCCTATGCTGGTCCTGCCTTTTCTCAAGTTTACACTCCTGTTACCTAGGAAATCCCAGGGACTCTGAAAGCCCAACCTGTTTGTTCTGGAGGAGGCGACAGGCAGAAGTTCTGTTGGCAATTGTTGGGTTTCTAACACAGCTTCAAAACTGATCACCCACGTTTAAAAAGAAAATGTTTGGTAAATTGTCATATTTGATGCAGCGGCTCTTTCCTCAGTCTACAAGGCTGACTGCCTGAATGGCTTATTGCCAGGCAAGGCAGGAAACCACACCCTTTAGAAGCAAGCAGAGGTGATTGTAGCTCTCGGAGCTTTTCTACATTTACACACTGAGATGACACCTTTCCCACATTTTTGTTTTGTTTTAATTTTGGATTATGTATTTTAATTCTTTCTTCTGCATTCACTACACACCTGTTCTTAGCAATATATTTGGCAAAGCAAAAACAGGCCAGATAGTTGATGCTGTGGTGGATATATCTAAGCCACATGTCTTGTTCTGAGTATCTATGACATCCACCTTCCTCCATACTCCCACACCAGGTTCCCTCCATCCTGGAATCATACAAAGAACTAGGAGAACAGCTTTCCAGAAAAACCTCCTTTTCATATTCTATTATGTAGTTTACCTGATGTGTATTCTCAGAGTAAGGTGGCCACTGATTTTTAAGATAATTAATTTTTAAGGTTTGATATAGACATCAAATGGGAAGATTCCTTTTTTAAAAAAATCAGCATTAGCTGAGGTGATTTCTGATGAAATGTATGAGGAGCAAGAAAACAACCACCCGCTCAAAAACCTGCTTTCTTTATTTCTTTCTGAGTAAGACGCACTTCAGGGGGTCCTTCAAGTAGAAGATGGTACTTAGAAGTGAAGAAAAAGTATAGACACAACAGAGATCCACTTCCATCCCAGAGTAGTCTGAGCATCTTCACATAGCAAATTCCACTTAAAGTACCTTGAGCTTATCATTTTACTTTTATCAAGGAAAATGATGAGGCTAGCAAGGTTAATCTGTAAGTACTGACCACTTAAACACCAAGTACCAGCAATGAAAGATAAACCTTGCCTTTTAAAAAAAAATTTATTGTTTTTATTGAGCTATCTATTTTTCTCTGCACCCGTTCCTTCCTCCTCCAGCCCCATTCTACCATCTCCCATGATCTCAATGCTCCCAATTTGCTCAGGAGGCCTTGTTTTCTTCTACTTCCTATGTAGATTAGATCCATGTATATCCCTCTTAAGGTCTTCTTTGTTGTCTAGGTTCTCTGGGTTTGCGAATTGATCTGTAAATGATGAAAGACAACTGGGAGTTCCCAGAGGTACAGGAGGAGTCTCATTTATCTTTGCATCTCTTAAAGTCCCATCACAGTACTCTGCACAACCTTGAAATTAATCAAGGTTGGTTAATCAAATTGTTGAACCAAATAGAAAATTTTCATATTCTGGACATTTAAAATGGAAATCAGTCTTCCGCAAACAGCTACTTCCTTACACTAAGCAGTTTTGTTAATCAATTAGCTCTTTAACAACTTCCTACAACTACTTAATACAGTCTGATTAGTCGCACATCCCCTTATTTCCCTCCAATTCCTTCCTCCCACCAGTCATTTTCCCTGGTTCATGGCTTTGGCTCTCATTTTAATGACTAATTCAGTTTAATGGGGGTTATCTGTGTAACCACTGGATTGGAGCTATCCACTGGAGACTGATGGAGTCACCACTGGACACAGAGGACAATCACTCCCTCTGCCAGCATTTATCTTAGCTGATAGTTTAGCATTGAAGAGTAGGGTCCCTCTAGACCCTCCTCCATCTGTGCCTGGCTGTTGTTGGACATCACTCAAGTGTTTATTCTCCTTAAGTTTTTCTTCTTATTTTTGTTGTTTTGTTTCTTTGTGTTTCCTTTTAGTTCCCTGAGTTTTGATGAACTTTATAATTTCCTCTTAAATTATGCATCCTGGGATTCATCCAGTGAATTCTCAGTGACAAGCACATCTGCAGACCTGAGAGGTTTGGGGCTGAGGTGCTGCCTTGATTTATATATTATATATAATAATTTATGTATTGGTAATTTCTGATGAGATCCCAACATGGTGACTGTTTTGGTCAGTTTGGTGTCATATGTGAGCAGAGCAGGTTGAGCAGGAGAATGGTGGGGTCTAGAAGTCGGGTGTGGCTTGTGTGGAATGACATCAGGCAGACAGAGGGGCAGGGCTGCTGTGCAAGAAATGGATTTTCAAATCACATTTTTAAGGATTCTTGGTTTTTTTTTCATGGGAAATGATATTTAGAGACTGGAACAAATTACTAAGGTTCACTCTTTGCTAGCAAAAGACTGTTGATATTATTGTTTACTTTCTATTGGTCAGATCTAGGGAACAACAGGATAGCTATAACAATCTAATATCTGTACCTCTGTGTTGAGTTCTTCCTATTTTTATCAAAGAAAATTATAAATTTTGGCTCAATCCTTAAACTGAAATATGAGCCCATATGGTAACCCTGTTATTCTTCTTAACTGCCCATTTTGGATTCTCCTTATAGTAGCTATGAAACCTCTGAATATTATCAAATGTTTTACTTATTTATTATCTCAACAAATGTGAAACTAATGCATTTTCAAATGATAATCTATACAATTATGAATACCAATAATAAACTGGAAGGTCACAATTATATTTGTCTGTAATCTGACAATTTGATGATATGATTCAGCTTTCTCAACTGCCATTGTATTAGCTTTTTTGTTTTGTTCTGTTTTTCATGGTTATAAAAATGCTGGTGAGAAGAAGTGCATTTATTTCTGTATGTATTTTAAAGATTTAACCACTTTTTACATTTTAACAAGTTTTGTAATACAATGCTAGGACACCTGCAAATCCCTGTGTGTAATGTGAATCGTGACATGGTATCCTCATCCACACACTGTACATGATTCTTCATGGGATTTTTCCAGGTATACTTGTTTGCAAAAATAATAGTGTATAAAGAATGTTTTCATATTGTTTGTTGTCCCTCAACTCCTACCATTTTGAAAAATTAAGGACATTCTATAGTTATCACTTCTCTGTGTATCTCCTTACTTGACAACACTAAAGTTCATTATATATCAATTTATACATATCAGGTTTATCCTATTTATCCTATTTTACATATAGCTGTTACAGTGGATAGACTGTAGTTGCTTTTCTCTTATTTAAATTTCTCATACATTAGGAAATAAGTCTATCATATCAGCCATATAAAAATGATTTCTCCCAACCATCCAATTTTCTGTTAATTTCATTTTGTTATTTTATTCATTATACAGGAAAATGTATTTACTATATATATGTTGTCATTTTCAGGCAAATTGGTTCTTATTACATCCTGGAAATGGCTGTTCCTGCCTAACAGGATAACAGGAACAATAGAACAGAGTGCTCTAGGCAATCTGAACTCTAAAGAAATATAAAAATATGAAAACTACAAGATTAAGTAGAATTTGTCAAATGCAGGGTTTTTAATCTCCAATGATTGGAGAAGCAAGAGTCAGAGACTAAAAGTCACTGAGAAGATGAAACTCTCATAGCACTATGAATAATGGCAGAAAGGAACGAAGAGAAGAAATGACCAGGAAAAGAAAGTTTGTACTAGAGCAAGGGGAGCCAGGGAATGAGGAGTCACCATTCTGTCAATGTACTGTTTGAGGATTATGAAAAAGGCTGAAAAAGTGAGTGAAATCCACCAGCATGAAGAGGGAAAGAGAACAACCCTGGGAGATCCTTGTGTTGGGAAGGGGGAAGCCTTTAAAAGACCAGAGTTCCCAACATCATACCGCAGGTCAAACTTAACATTATGTCTTCTTTTCCTTCCTAGCCACACACAGGGACCTGAGCAACAAGCCCAGCACTTTCTTCAACAGCCACAAGGTGCCCAGAGTGAGCCCCAGCAGGAATAATAGGACATCCAGCAGGTACTGCACATGCCATGGCTGTTGAAAGCCATGGGGCTTTAGATGTGCTCCTCCCCCTGTTTGTAGGATGTGGTCAATCCAGCCCACCAGACGCTGGGAAGGTGTGGGGGTGGGAGCGCCTGATGGTCCTGGCAGTCATTGCTGCAGTCTTGTACCTATGAGCAAACACAGAGAGAATGTGTTACCAATGTGCTGTGTCAATTCTTGAGACCTTATAGCATACATAAGAACACATGCACACACATACACAAATGCACAAAACACCCACAATTTTTCTAATATATACCCATAGGTCAGCATAAAGCAAAATTGTTGTCATACATTGGACACTGACTACCTGAGTCTGAACTAAAACTTCAATAAAAATATTTAAAATGATAAACCTTATATGGCAGGTTCAAAACTAGCCCTGGAAGGGAAATTTTTAAAAATGACTTTGTAGGAGATAGAGCCAGAGACCCACATTCTCAACTTTCGCTGCATGGATCAGGCAAAAAACCAGATAAATCTTCCAGAACAAATTGCACAGTATAATGCATATATATGTATCCTAAAAAAACATATAAAAATTGAACAATCAAAAGCATCTTCAGTTGGGGAAGGGAATAAGATATCTACATTAACGGGAGTCTTTTCAAGATTTGCAAGGGACTTGTCTCTTGAGGGGATCCCCGGCATTCATAGAGAGGTCCCAGCTAGGTACTTGGGCAGCAGAGGAGTGGGTGCCTGAACTGAACTTGTCCCATAGTTACTTTGTTGAATATCCTAATCGTCACCATAGAAATTTTGCATGATGGATGGAGATAGAGCCAGAGACCCACATTCACATCAGAACAAGGGATCGAGCTACCAAGGCCCAGTGGAAGAGCAGAAGGAGGGAGAAAATGAGAAAGGAAGTCAGGACCATGAGGAACTGGCCCACCAACAGAGACAGTGTGCTCGATCTATTGGGAGCTCATCAAATCCAGCTGGACCAATACTGAATGAGCAAATGACCTAACTGGACTCGATGAATGTGACTGCCAGCGGGGACTGACTGAGAGGCCAACGATGATGGCACTGGGACCTATCTCTTCTGCATGTATTGACTATTTGGGAACCTATTCTATATGAATGCACATCTTCTTAGACTGAGATGGAGGGGGGAGGGCCTTGGGCTCCCCATAGGACAGGGTATCCTGCACCATCTTAAGGAAGCAGGGGGAGGACGGTGGGGTAGTGGGGGAGCGGGAGGGCCCGGAACAAGGGGAGTAAATGTAAATGTAAATTTTGCTTTTAACAATAAATAAATAAATAAAAAGAAAAAAAATGACTTTGTATGTAAGGATTGCACTTATGATACTTCAAGTGTGCTCACATTAAATATTTTTGAATATATATGAGGGGACCTATATCTGATAAAGTGATTAGGACATTGAAACCTGAGAATTTTGTCCTATTAGGTTGTGAATATTTGTGCTAGATAGACAAGGGATATGTGGTTCACGTGTTCTTGTCTTAGTTCCTATCTCATTTGTGCTATATTTAGGAAAACTTTATCTATAATAGCCCTATCCTGGGCCTGAAAAACAGAATGGAAACTGTGATATGCACTGCTTTGTTATGGTGCCTGCTTTCTATGTGCTAGTGTGGGATAGACAGTAATGGCATACATGATGGAGATATTGCAAATTTTTCATGATGGGGAAAGGTTTTAGCCAATTAGGCCAAAAGCCACGCCCCGCCATTAGCCATTAGCTAATTATTCTGGGTTGGACCATCAGGTCCCCCTTATGTATAAAAAACACAGCCCACGTGTGAGCGCTCTCTCAGCTATTCTAAGATAGCTGGCTTGGGTGATTACATCTATAATTACTATGTCACTTGGCGCCCAATGTGAGTGATCTTAAGCACCCACAGCTATCGGCCGGGCGGCCGGGCTGAGTTCCCCACAGCCCCCAAGGGTGATCTAGCTGTAGTTTCTCTCTGACTTCCCTCTGCCTCTCTCCTCGCAGCCTTTGTGGATAGCAAGCACAAATGCGACCCCTGCTGATTCTGCCAAGCCCATTCTGTTTGCCCTCCCGGGACTGGGAGCACTTCCACACCCGCTTTTTGTCCCACCAGCACGAACGTGAGCGGCTACACTTTTTTGTTGTGCTTGGAGCTCTTAGCATGCTTGGAGCCGGATGAACAGTGCCCAATGGCTTCTGCCCCCGGCCTTCCCTGCATGCACACCTAGCGACTCCCAGGTTTTCCTTGTCCCCTGTGCTGCTCCTCGGCCTTTCAAAACACCATCTAACCTGAGCAGGAAACCAGTTCTGCGACCTTAGGGGAAAACTTGTTGTACCGCTGCGACATCTACTGGTAAACTATGGTAATTACACCAATGAACCACTTAGATAATATTTCCTTTACGGATTTAAATGGATTTATGTGATCTTCCGTGTCTGATTTTAGACACAACATATATGAATTTCTTCCACTTGGGCTTCTTATGTCATTCATTGTCTTGCTTGCATTTTGCGTTTTCCTCATAAAGATTTATAATGTAATCCAGTTCCTCACTTCAAAGGTCTGAGAGTTAGGAATCCATGCAATCAAATGGTAACTCCTTTAGGGAAAAGCTTTCCTTCATGGAAGACAAAACATCTGATTTGACCAATGTTACAAAATCTTATCAGGACAAATTTGAGGCTTTGGAAGAACTCACTTCCTTTGAGCATAGATTCACTGTTTGGAGGAAAAGGCTTTTGATTTTCATCTAGATACCACTTCCTTTAAATGAAAATTCAACACTCTGGAAAAGGAGATAAACAGGCTGACACTCTTAGCCCAATCAATGGGGGGAGGGGTTGCTCAAACGTTATTGGAGAGACTTTATATGTTGAGTCCACTGCTAAAATTTTATCACAGGAACATGAGAAAATAACTGTTAGGCTCTCTTTACAGGAAGCTAATATGGTCTCAATGAAAGTAATGGCTAAGGATGACATATCATCTCTGATAGCTAGACTTCATGCATTAGAATCCTCAATGAGGACATTAGAACAAATCACTGTACAGGAAATCCAGATGTTTCAAAAGGCAGTGGTAAACAGATTTGAAAAGATTGAGGAAATATTAGATGACCAAGAACAGGAAGTATTGAGACAAAATTTACGTTCCTCAATACAAAAAACTCCCCGGGCTAACTTCCCCAGAGTTTTTCCTGTCATAACTTCAGGAAGATTAGCAAATGCAAAGGGCTCAAAGGTTGTGAAAGAAACCACATGGAAACCTGTGCGTATGATTGATTTAAAAGAGATTAAATAACGGTTGTTAGTTATGGCCTGCATTCATCCTATGTAACGGAGATCCTCAAACTTGGGCTTCCAGTAATAAGGTAACCCTTATGATTGGGTTCAGCTGACTTCTGCTGTACTTGAAAACGGGCCGCAATTACATTGGAAATGTCTTTTTGAAGAGGAGGCTAGACTTTTGGAACAACAGGAATGGGCAAACGGATCTGAGGTCTCCTTAGATCAAATTATAGGTGAGGGAATCTATTCTAATCATCAGGATCAGGCTTCATATGATGACCACGCCCTGTCTCTGTGCATGACGGCTGCTATGAAAGTGTGGCACAGAGTTCAGGAACCAGGACAGTGGGTACAATCCTATATCAGAATTAAAAAGGATCAGAAAGAAGTATTCAGCGACTTCGTACAAAGATTGATGTCAGCGGTACAAATAGGGATAGCTGACCCAGAGGCTAGGTGTATCATAATTGAGGCTTTAGCTTATGAACATGCTAATGTGGACTGCAAGAAGATCATAGGGCCTTTAAGGGCCAGAGCAGCACCTTTTGAAGACTGGGTCTTACAAATGACAAATGTTGAAAGCTTTGATTATGGTATGGAAGCTTGGGTAAATGAAGCACTTTCCAATGGTAAGAAAAGGTATCAAAATATTAAATGTTTTAATTGTGGGAAATTGGGACATTTCAAACGAGATTGTAGACAAAAGAAATTCAGGAATACTAACTCTTATGGGAATAACGGTAACAGGAGGCCTCAACCTTTGGGCTTATGTAGGAGATGTTGAAAAGGCAGACACTGGACTAATGAATGTAGATCAATAAGACATAGGCAAGGCAACCTGTTACCATCGGGAAATGGAATGGGGGGCCTCCCGCAGGCCCCGATGAATATACAGCAGGCTCCTATACATATGGTTTATATGGCTCAGCCACTCCCAATTACTATGGAGAATGTGTCTCGTCAGCAAAATTAGAAGGCCCCACACCTACTATCAATAGCGATAATGGTTTGATTAATGAGATAAATATGGATAGTGAACAAATAAACTCTATAGGATAAGAGAAAATGTGTATTCTGGCAGACTTCTATAAATGAACAGATACCACAGCTGCGGGTTTGTATTAATGGCATTTATATTCAAGGTCTACATGACACAGGTGCAGATGTAAGTATAATTACCCTGAGATCTTGGCATCTAACCTGGCCTCTTCAGGATGTTCAGTTCATGGGAATTGGAACCTTGTCTTGGGTAAGACAAAGCACAAGATGGGTAACATGCATAAGGCTAGAAGGGCAAATAGGAAAACTAAGGCCATATGTAGCTGATATTGCAGTGAATTTATGGGGCCGTGACCTATTGCAGCAATGGGATACCCAGACTAACATTCATGCTGCCCCTAGAGCTCATATTCCTAAGGAAAATGTTACAAGACTTTACAGATGGTGAAATCTGGCCATCAGGGCTGTAAAAGAACATAAGGCAATTGAGAACTTTTCAAATATTCCACCAGCCCTGCCTTTAACATGATTGACTGAGAAGCCAATATGGTTCAAACAATGACCTCTGGCTGAGGAAAAATTATGGGCCTTAGAACAGCTGGTACAGGAACAATTAGATGCTCACCACATAGAAGAATCCACCAGACTTTGGAACTCTCCTGTATTTGTGATTAAGAAGAAATCTGGTAAGTGGAGAATGGTGACAGATCTCAGAGCTATCAACAAGGTTATTCAACCTATGGGCTCTTTACAATCCAGAATTCCTTTGCCCTCTTTATTAGCAAAAGGATGGCCTTTAATAGTTATTGACTTGAAGGATTGCTTTTTTACTATACCTCTGCAAGAGAAAGATAGATAAAAATTTGCTTTTACAGTGCCTACTTATAATAACTCTCAGCCTACCAAGAGATACCACTGGACCGTCTTGCCACAAGGTATGCAAAATTCCCCCAGCCTGTGTCAATATTTGGTAAGTCAGCCACTGGAAATAATACGTAAGCAATTCCTTAAGTCTATAATTTATCATTATATGGATGACATATTGTTATCTGATTCAAACATAAATACCTTAGAAAGGATGTTTGAGGAGGTGAAGATAATTTTACCTAAATGGGGTCTACAAGTTGCTCCTAAGAAGATTCAGAGGGGAGATTCTGCTAATTATTTAGGTTACAGAATTGGTTTAAAAAAATCGAGATGCAAAAGGTGCAAATAAGAATGGATCAGTTGCGAACTCTTAATAACTTTCAAAGACTATTAGGGAACATTTCCAGCCTACAACCGGTTATTGGGATAACACCTGATTTGATAATGCATCTAAATAAGACTTTAGATGGTAACAAAGACTTAAATAGTCCTAGAAAGTTAATTGCTGAGGCAGAGAAGGAACTAACAATGATTGAGGAAAAATTACAGAAGGCCACTGTTGATAGGATAAATCCAGAGCTGAGTTGTATTCTGGTCATATTGCCTTCCAGAATTTCTCCTACAGGAATTTTAATGCAGAGAGATGATATTATCTTAGAATGGATCTTCTTACCACATAAGCCAAGTAAAAAATTAAAAACTTATGTAGAAAAGGTCTCTGAATTGATTATAAAGGGCAAGCTGAGACTTCGTCAACTAGCAGGCATAGACCCAGCAGAAATTATAGTGCCTTTCAATACTGAGGAAATAAGAAAGCTATGGGAAGATAATGAACCATGGCAAAGAGCTTGTGCTAATTTTTTTGGGAGACATTAATAGCAATTATCCCAAAAGTGATAGGCTTAACTTTATAAAGAGAACTTCATTGTTTCTTCCTCGGATTGTGTGTGATGCCTCAATAACTGGAGCTCGCACATTTTATACTGATGCCAATAAGTCAGGTAAGTCTGGTTACAAATTGGATGACTTGAGTAAAGTGGAACAAAGTCCTTATAATTCTGTACAGAAGGCAGAATTATATGCTATTCTAATGGTACTAAGGGATTTTATAGAACCTCTTAATATTGTTACTGACTCACAGTATGCACAAAGAGTTATTTTGCATATTGAAACGGCCGAATTTATACCAGATGATCAGAATTGACTTCATTGTTTATCCAGGTTCAAGACATTATTAGAAATAGGCTTTGTCCTATATTCATAACACACATCTGATCCCATATGGGTCTGCCAGGTCCTCTAGCACAAGGTAATGCAGAAATTGATCAATTATTGATTGGAAGTGTGCTACAGGCTTCTGAATTTCATAAAAAACACCACATCAATAGCAAAGGTTTGAAGAGAGAATTTTCTATAACATGGCAACAAGCTAAAGAGATTATAAAGAGATGTCCTACTTGTTCTCTTTATAACCAGACACCATTACCTGAAGGGACTAATAACCCTAAGGGTTCAGAAAGGAATGAAATTTGGCAGATGGATGTGTTTCACTTTGCAGAATTTAGGAAACTGAAATATGTGCATCACACCATTGACACATATTCAGGCTTCCAGTGGGCAACTGCTTTAAGCTCTGAAAAGGCTGATTCAGTAATAATACACTTATTGGACGTTATGGCCATCATGAGTATACCTGTGCAAATAAAAACAGATAATGGTCCAGCTTATGTCTCTAGAAAAATGAAACAGTTTTTTCCTATTATAATATCAAACATGTCACAGTTATACCATACAATCCTACAGGTCAAGCAGTCATAGAAAGATCAAATCAAACAATAAAGGATATGCTAAATAAACAGACAGAGGTGGAAAATGTGCCCAGAAATAGGTTGCATAATGCTTTATTAACCTTGAATTTTCTTAATGCTAATGACAAAGGAACAACAGCAGCAGAAAGACATTGGATAATGGAAAAATCTGCTGAACTAAATCAACCAATTTATTTCAAGGATGTGCTGACCTCACAATGGAAACCAGGAGAGGTGCTGCGTTGGGGAAGGGGTTTTGCTCTTGTTTCCACAGGAGAAGAAAAATTATGGATACCATCAAAATTGTTAAAGGTCCAGCTAGGAGAAGAAACCACTACAAAGGGAGACATGACAACTCATCCACAATGACGATAATTTTACAAGTGGTAAGACAGACAGGTAGGAGGGGGGCAGGGTTCTGTTCTTTTCTCCTCATCTTCAGAAGATCCGAAAGGACTTTGGATATATGTGAATACTGACGGAAAAACACAGTCTACAATCCAACAAGGATAAGTAAGAGAACCCAATAGGTCCCGTGAGTATAAATCTTCACCCACACACATGTATATATGTATACATGTACATAAATGTATTAATATGGATACTGGTTAAGATCTTATACTTTTATATATATATATATAAATATATATATATTCATAACTATGTAGAGCTGATTTTAGAGTGAGATTCTGACTCAGTCCCTCTCTAATTCCAAGCCTGGAATTATTATTAAGAGTAAAACCCAGAGTTTCTGTCATATGTCAAGAGTCAGTTGATATGAGACAGAAAATAAACTGAATTTAAAGAACATCTTTCCTTTTCTTTGTATCTATCATAACTTTCACTGATATGTGTAATAATGTTTTCAGTTTTCTACAATGCATAATGAATTTTTTACAGCAATTTTTTAAGTTTCCAGAAAGAGGATGACAGCACCGGATGGTGGTCTCATTTTGGTAACTTTGAGTTGTCTTAAACTATTTTGTATTTCCAGGAAAAGAAGATGGGACCCATTGACAACACCTTCATCTGACTGATACGATGTCAGGACGCAGATGACACTGCTACAGGACCCTTTTGGATACCCTTCGCCAGAACAATTTCAACTTGGATAGCTGATATGGATCCCCTAGACTAAATGTCATCCCCATGTCAGCAAGCAGTAGCTTTAGAGAATGACGTCCCCTCTCCCAGAAAACTTTGACCTCAGACTTTGGGACTTCATTTAGGGGTTGATTACGCCTTCCATATAATTAAGAGATGGGGAGGGATAATGGATTGATATTTTTATTGTTTGTAACTTTATGTTCGATGTCTGTTCCCATTGTATATAGCTATACTAGAGTTAGATTGATCTTATTTAGACAAAAGGGGGAAGATGATGGGGAAAGGTTTTAGCCAATCAGGCTAATAGCTATGCCTCACCATTAGCCATTAGCTAATTATTCTGGGTTGGACCATCAGGTCCACCTTATGTATAAGAGACACAGCCCACGTGTGAGTGCTCTCTCTGGCTCTCATTTTTCCTGCCTGGCACTCTTTTGGAAAGCATGGGATCCTGGGACCATGAGTCTGCCTATATTTCATCTATCTATCTATATATATATTCTATATATATTCTAATATATAATAAATAATATAATATATAATATATATATTCTAAGATAGCTGGCTTGGATGATTACATCTATAATTACTACGTCACTTTCAAAGTGTCAAAGATAAGCTAGTGTATGATGACTGAGCTCAAGTACAGAAAAAGCAACAGCCAAGAACATGGTCTTCTAGGAGGACACCATTGGAGAGATTGTCCTGTGAGTTCCACACAAAGACCTTGAAGAGTGAAGACCAGCCACATTAAGGTCATGCAAAGGTCCTTGTCATGATTTGAGTGACAAGGACTCCCATAACTGCATGTATTTGAATATTTGTTTCTCAGTTGGTGGACTGTTCTGGAAGGATTAAGAGCAGTGACTTTGTTGTCACTAGGGAGTTTCAAAACTTTCATACCTGGCTCAGTCTTGCTCTTTCTGCCTCCAGCCTGTAGATCAATATGAAAGCTCTCAGCTACTTCTCCAGTGCCACGCTACAGAAACACTTAGCCATAATGTTCATGGACTAAGTCTTGGAAACTGGAAGCAACGACAAGTAAATGCTTTATCGTATATGTAGTCTTGGTCATGGTTCCTCTTCACAGCAAGAGACTAGTAACTACAGCAGTCCTCTTCTGATTCAGTTGAAATTCTACAGGCATATGATGATCAGGAGATTGGTCACCTTAAGAAAATGCAAATGCTCTCTCCTGTTTCAGTTGAAATTCTATTACAGGTACCCAAAATATAAAAGGTCATAAAGATAATGTGTTTAGAAGAAATAATCACACCACATCGGGTATAAGCATATTCTCAGCAGCTCACCTAAAATTAGGATTAGTGGCAAAGGAAAAACAGGACTTTTAAATATCACACATGCATTTTACCATATCCAACAAAATTGCGGTTTCATTGATAAACAGACTACATAGACCCCTTAGTGTTAAGACTACGTTTAGCCTAAAGGATCCCAACCCCAGAGGGCAGTATACCTCTTGTCTTCCATGACTTCTTTCAGTCTAAGTGCAAATGTCTCTGCGTTGAGTGTCTCTAGCTGAACAGAGACACCAATTTTCTTAGCTTCTACTCGGACCATGTTTTCAGGTTGGTCTGCAAAGAAGGGAATCCCCACCATGGGTACTCCATGCTGGATGGCCTCCATTATGCTATTAAGTCCACCGTGGGTGACAAAAAGACGAATTCTAGGATGAGCTGTTGCAAAAGAGAAAGATGATCCAATATTTCACCATGAAAGTTTCAGATACCGGGTAAAGCAGCAGACCCGAGAAATACCAATGCACTGGAGAGAATGGATCTGCTGATTTTTCTTTTAGATTTGCAATGTTCTAGAATATGATATTCAGCCTTCCAAAGGCAAAGAGATGCCTTACGTCAATCTAAAACTATAAAGGACCTAGGGCAGAGATAATTATATGGAGAGTGTCAAGCCAGTCAATTTCTCTGTTTTTCTACTCATCTTAATCTTCTCCTTTGATGTTTACTCCTTTACTTTTCTCATCTCAACCTTCTCTTGCTTTCCACATGTGATCTCTTAGGAAACCTGTATTCTGTGTGCTTCCTAGATTATTTTAAGTCACAATCTTAGGTACAAAACTCTGACTGAGCCATTGGGTGTGGAACTGATGGGTCTCCAGATAGTTTTTTTTTTTTTAAAGCAAATAACATGAGGGGAGTTGGGAAAGGCAGTTCTCTGTTTGCTCAATAAATCAGTGTCTCCTTATCATACTGTGAGGCTACCCAGGTTGCCACTCAAATATCTTCCACATCCTAATACCCCCAATATCAATGTGTAAGTGTCTCATTTTCAACCCTTTGCTATCAACCTACATGTGTCTGTATACTTATATTCAAATGTGTATCTTCAAAAGTGCTAAAGATTTCTCACATCATTGTGAGAATAGTGGGAACAAATAGTGACAACTGCCCCAAGTGGAAGCTATAGTTCAAATAATTTTGAAGATTGTGTTGGAGTGACCAATCTTAAATACTGATAATTCAAGGCTACATATCTGTTCAGGGACTTGAGACATGTCTAAGTTGGAAAGAATAAGGAAGCTGCTGCTTTCACCAGTCTAGAGCACAGCCTGATTTCCCTAAGAACTCCAGCTGCTTTTGTTGCCTGCTGGAGATCTATCTTCATCTATCAGCAGCTTTTCTTTTACCAATAAAAGTGCTTGACCATCAGTTATCTATTAAGTACCAAAGCACATTAACAAAAATAAAATAACGGATCTAGGAAGTGCTTACCCAGAAGGTCAGTCTGGGGAAGCCAATCCATGATTTTGACATTTGGGGCCATTTTGACATCTTTGGGCCAATGATCATCCTTAACTGTCCACAGCACCCCTTGAGGAAGGCGAGCAAAGGCACTGTTCATCTCCTTAAAAAGTTCCTTGGAGCCGAGCGGTGGTGGCTCACGCCTTTAATCCCAGCACTCGGGAGGCAGAAGCAGGCGGATCTTTGTGAGTTCGAGACCAGCCTGGTCTACAAGAGCTAGTTCCAGGACAGGCTCCAAAGCTACAGAGAAACCCTGTCTCAAAAAAATAAAATAAAATAAAAAGTTCCTTGGTCTGACGCATGCTTGCTATGAATCCCAGGGCAACAAGGACAAAACCTGAATTTCCAAACTTAGTTATAAAATCCTTCAAGTCCTAGAAGAAACAAAAAGGAAAGAAGGCAAAAGAAGTGGTTTGTAAAAGCCAACACAGCTACGACATGAAATCAGGTCGGATGTTCAATAATCCCATGCTTTAGTTGCTGGTTTTTTATATGATAAAATTCCTTTCACAGATGGTGGACAATTGTGTTCTGAGTACTGACTGCATTGATTAGCAGCGAATTCTTCACCATTGGGCTCTTACGAATTTCTCTTACAAGCAAATACATATACAAGATTTTATTTGATCAACTTATTTCTTTTGCTCAGAGTATAAACTCAGGATGAACTGGTTGTTCAGGGCAGTTTTTTTGTTTGTTTAGTAACTTTAGGTCTCTCCCAACCATTTGTTTTATATTATAATCATTCTTGAAATATAGTTTACAAAATTTCTTCACTCTCTGTGTTGCATAAGGTCTTCTACTCTGACATTGTTTTCTAGCTTTGATTACAGAGGAATGATAGCTTCATAGAATGGATTGAGAAGTCTCCTTTCCTGTGGAACTGCCACAAACATGAATAAAGGAACTGTCATTAAATCTTAAGTGTTTCACTTAATTCAGCAGTTAGTTAATTTATATTATATCAGGCTTTCTTAATGAAAGACTTTATTATTTTAGTCTAATCTAATCCCCCAGTATCGGATTTTCAATTTGCTCTTTAGTCAGTTGTGTTAACAGATATACATTAGGAATTTGTCCATTCATGCTAGATTACTAATTTGATGATACATCATGTTTGTATAATTCCCTTACAGTATTAAGTAATACTGGTTAATTTTCCACTTCAGAAATTATTCATTTGAATGTTCTTTCTTATTTATTTTTCTAAGAACCTCTTATAATATGTCAGCATACTACACTTTTGAATTTATTGATTCTAATTTTTCTTTTTATTGTTTCAATCATCTACAGTGTGATTCCTTTTAGTCCTTTCTTTCCTCTAGCATCCTGTTTAGTCCTCTCCCCATTATCTGGAACTTATATTGAAAGGCAATGTTATTAATTTCAAATACGTTGTTTATATTAATGAAAATAAAATATACAAATTATATCTTAAATCTTGTTTTTATTGCACTCCATTATTCCATTGTGTTTTGTCTCATTTTCTTTGATATATAATATTTCCAAATGTTCCTCTTGATTTTTTCTCTTACTTTCACTTGTTTTATAGTGTGTTGTATATGCTTATATAGTGTTGATTTTAGTTTGAAGTCTATTTTGTTAAGTATTAGGATAGCTACACCCACTTGTTTCTTAGGTCCATTTGATTGGAATATTTTTCCCAACCCTATACTATGAGATAATGTCTGTCTTTGAGATTGATGTGTGTTCCTTACATGCAGAAGAACGATGGATTCTGCTTTTGTATCCAATCTGTTAGCCTGTGCCTTTTGAAAGGTGAGTTGAGTCCATTTATATTAAGGGATATTAATGACCAGTGACTGCTATCTCATGTTAATTTAGTTTTCATTGTTGGTGATGTTAATTTGTGCATTTTCCCCTTATTTGGGATTGTCTATATAATCCCACTGTAATAAGAGATATTTGCATTAAATCAAGATTTTGAAAGTTACTGGGATTGTTTTGTGTGTGTGTGTGTGTGTGTGTGTGTGTGTGTGTGTCATCTAAGACATGAGCTGAGGAATTTGTACTGTGCATTAGAGAATGTGTGCTCTGTTCTTGTTGGAAAGAACACTTGGGTCTGACAAGGTGGTTCAGCAGCTATGAGAACTGGCTGTCCTTCCAGAGGACCACAGTTAATTTTCCATGTAAAAGATCACAGCCCTCTGCAACCCTAGTTCCAGGCATCTGATGCCTTCTTCTACCATATTCTGGGCCCAGGCACACACATTGTGCATAGACATAGACTTGCATGCAGGCACATAAAATGACCTGAAAATAAATTTAAAGACTACTCTATATATGTCTATTATTTCTAGTTAACCTATTCAAAATGATAATTTAAATGGACAGTCTTCTCATTCTTAAACTGTAGAATTGAAGTCTTCAGCTATTATATATTTCTTCTTTAAATTCCTTATTTTTGCACATTTTATCATATTTGTGTATATATGACATATTTCTCTGTAAAATAACTATTTCACACATTTTAAATAATATTTTTATAGTTTTTAAGTTTGTTAAATACAAAATTTCAAATAGCTATATATATTATTTAATCTGTGAAAGTTTTCATATAAAACCTGCTTTTCCTTATGTTGAAAATCACAATTTCATGTTTCCTCATGATTCTTTAAGAGACATCTGGCTGAACATCCCACAAAGTATATTCCAGACTCTTTAGTCAGGTATTATTTCCAAATATTTCTTCCCACTCTTCTCCTTATCAATTCTATAATCTCTCTGTGCTAATATCTGAGTCATCTGTCTAGAAGGTGAGTTTTCTGTCAGTCACATCAAAAACCCTACTCTAGCAACGTGGGTTTTCAGGAGATTTTCTCCAAATCCCATATGAAAAATCACCTTCTCCTTTTAGAAATAATGTAGATAGACACCTTACTGATCACTCCTCAAACACTTCCTACCCATTGCAAGGAAGGGTAGGCACTCTGCTACCCACGAGAACCAGAAGAAATCCAAACCCTCTCTGCTTTGAGCTGAAAGCAGGAGAAATACCACTTTCATCCCCTCAGCATCTTGACCCGCACTGTATAAAATCAAAGGAGGTCATTCCTCCCAGTATGGGTTAGAGGACCCTACAGTGATGGTTAGCAAGAAATTTTCAGTGGTAGTGACTTTGAGCCTGCATTGAACATACAAATTATATGCAGCTTTGATGGTTTATAAAAGCTGGATGGAGTACAACGGGATCAACAGGAACACATAATAACAGAGTCAGTTCTTGTTGTCATGCTGCCTATGTACATGGCTTCTGAGTGCTATCTGTTTCATTATGAAGAACCTGACTCCTTAACAAACAATAAATGTGTGAATATTCACTGTTTACTACATGTATAACTCAAATTTCAATTGGAAATGCCAATAGTTACTAAAGTGGTTATTTCACCAAAGCCACGAATACAGAGAGACAAAGAAACTCAGCCTTAGCATGGGTTATTCTAACACTGTCCTTTCACAGCCTTAAAACATACTCTCAGAGTGCCTCCCTTACCTTAGAATACTTCCTTTCAGGACATGTCTGCCAAGTGATAATTCCCACATATGATGATTTAAAAGAAAAAAATAATGACATCTTGAATTTTTCTGGCGAATGGATGGAGCTAGAAAACATTATTTTAAGTGAGGCACCCAGACCCACAAAGACAATTATTGCATGCACTCACTCATAAGTGGTTTTCAAGCATAAAGCAAAGAAAACCAGTCTACAAATCACAATCCCAGAGAACCTAGACAACAATGAGGTCCCGAAGGGAGACATACATGGATCTAAGATACATGCATAGTAGAAAATGGCAAGATCTCCTGAGTAAATTGGGAGCATGGGGGGACCTTGGGAGAGGATTGAAAAGGAAAGAAGGGAAGAGGCAGGGAGAAGAGCAGAGAAAAATGTAGAGATCAGTAAAAATCAATAAAAAAGAAAATGGCCCCCATAGGGAGTGGCATTATTAGGAGGTGTGGTTCTATTGGATTGAGTGTTGTCTTGTTGGAGGAAGTATGTCACTGTGGGGTACACTTTGAAGCCTCCTATGCTCAAGCTATACCCAGTATCCCATTTTGCTTCCTGTTGCCTGTTGATCAAAATATAGAACTCTCAGCTCCTTCCCCAGCACCTGCCTGCATGCCACCATGTTTCCTGTCATGATGATTAATGGTCTAAACCTCTAAAACTGTAAGCCACCCAAATTAAATGTTTTCCTTTATAAAGTTGCTGTGGTCATGGTGCCTCCTCACAATAGAAACCCTAGCTAAGACACCACCTAAGTAAGCACTGTCAGCCTTTGAATGAAAGACAAACTAAGGGCTGAGGTTTCACTCACTTGTGGTACTGTCCTGGCAGGTTTGTCCATTAATCCTCCCACATAGACTGTGTTGGGAAGCAGGGGATGAGCAAACTCAAAGGCAAAGTCAGAGTTGACAAACCACAGCTCTGCTTTCAGTCGAAGATCAGACAAAACTGGCCGAGAGCCTTCTGCAAAATGTTCCTGGATGGTACAGTCATATTGAGAAAATAATTCTCTTTGTTTCATGGAGAAATCAAAAAACATCAGGAAGTTCTTCATTTGGCCCCAGAAATCCATTTGGTCAGTGAGTCTTGAATCACACACTGGAACATAAGACAAGGGGGTTGGTAGTCCAAAGTCCATAGAGCTAAAAAGCATGGGAAGTATGGCCACAAATTGTTTCCCAAGTTTCTTAGCAACCAAGAATACACAGAGATCTATTGCATCCAAAAATACTAGGTCAAAGTTCTTCTTTCTTAAGGAATCCATGATGTCCTTTCTGCTTAATAAGTAACTGCATACATCCCCAAAGCATTTATATATATCTTTACAAGGGTATGATGATTGTACCTGGAAAACAATAACAACAAATATTTTGAGGAGAATTTTCATATTATTTGGAAGAATGTTAAACTCTGTGAAAGTATTACACAATTATACAAACGCAAATCCAAAAATCCAAAACTACTGATTTTTCTTTTGTATGTGAACTCTAAACTTAAATGTATGTGTGTATGTGTGTGAAATGTGTTTTGCGTGTGAGTGTGTTTGTGCTTTTTTTTTTAGGTAATAAAATTAGAAATGACGCCATGAGAGCACTTAAAAATAAAAGGCAGCAGATGGAGACTGGAAGTCATGAAAGAGTGTTTTGGAGGAAGGTGGAAAATTAGAACAAAGGATAGTGACACCTATTTATGCTTTAAAATCCATAGCAAAACCTATTACTTTGTATGCTAACCTAAGATTCCAATGGGAAAAGGAAGTGTGATTGAAAGCTTTTTATTATAACTGATAACTCCTACTTACTCAAACTTTCCACTGAATATTGTGCTAAACTTTAGTCATCCTATTGATGACTCTTTTACATCAGTGCTTACCAGATACACAACCTGGTAAGATGCACAAGTGTGCGATGTCATCCTATGTCGTGATATTTGCTTGTGTTTTAACATAAAGCTTCCCTAAATATCAGAGTGAAGAGCTAAACCACTAGAGGCCTAGCAGTGGTGGAGTACACCTTTAATCCTAGTATTCAGAAGTCACACACTTTTCATCTCAGCACTAAGGAGGTGGAGACAGAAGATACATGACTGTGTGGAGATATGATTATAAGGCAGGAGGAGACAGAAGCTGAAGGCAGTCTGAGGTTTGGTGGAGACAGATGAAGTCTAGAGAGGCAGACTGAGGGCAGGATCACCCCTGTGGTCTGAGCATTGGTAGAGGTAAAATAACTCTATAGTGGCTGGCTGAACTGCTTCTTTGATTCTTCAGCTTTCACCCACAAATATCTGACTCTGGGCTTTATTTATTTATTTATTTAGACCAATTAGAATTTGTGCTACAATCCTACATCAAAAGATTAACAAGATGATGAGGGAGGGAATAGAGAGAGATACAGCTAAAATTAAGGACCATTTGAGGACTAGTATGAAACTTAACATAATAAACACTTCATATATATATATATATCGTGTGTGTGTGTGTGTGTGTGTGTGTGTGTGAAGATGATCTAAGTAAAATTGACAAATAACGTGGGACTCAGTCCTTACTGGCCATCTCTTGCCACTAAATAAGTTTCTAGTACCATAACTGGGTCCATTCAATTGAGTTGTTGGACAAATGGTCCCATGGGACTCCCCCCAAAAAACCCAGGCAGTTGCCAAAACTGATGTTTGTTCTGCACAAACTGGCGGAATAGGGTCAGCTAGGAGTGCATGGCAGATTCCTTCTGCCATACATAGGTATTTCCAGGCTATGCAGTGCACTGTATGGCAGATTCGGCTATTACTCAGATCAAAAGGGTTTATGTGCTGCATGCTCCTTCACGGAGTTGAATTGGTGAACACGGCTCCTACTTGGTAGTCCAAGAACTGGCAGTATTGCTTATTAAAAGGCTGAAAGAGGTGGAGCAAGCATCCAGAGCCATTGCAACTAAGCTGTTTACCATTTTAAAATTGCTTCTACTCAAAAATAATTACAGAAATGCAATAAAGACAGAAAAAAAACAGATTCAAATAAAAAAGATTTCTAAATGGGTCACAATATTGCATAAGTGTACAAAAGCTTGGAATAAAGAAGAAAAAGAGTATAGACATAAAAAGAAATAGTTTTAAGAAATAAAACAAAGTCTTTAAGAGACAGAGTACAGAAGTCATAGATTAAAGGAGTAAAGATAATAAAATAAATATTAAAAAGCAATAGAGTAAAATCAAATAAGCCACATAAAGATGGAATATACACAAAGTGTCTCAATTATTGATATTATTGTGTTTTCTTTGAAATTTTTGACTGTTAAGGAGCTAATTACAGAGAGGCATTTCACTGTAGGGGCTGCTAAGCTAAACCAATATATATATTTTAAAAGTATCTTGACTTCAAAATCTGGGTCTAAGGATTTGTTGCTTTGGAAATGGGGTTCTTCTTTTGTTTCCTTCCAGAATAATGTGGTTTCATGGAACAAGACCTCCCAAAAGGTCATTGTAATTACCACCCCAAAACTACTTTGCCCAACAAAATCAGGAAGCAGTTTGAAAAGAAGTAGGCTCAAATTTCTTTTTTTTAATCTTTTTTATTATTATTACAAGAAAAATTTACATTTACTCCACTTGTTCCCGGCCCTCCCACTCCCCCCCTAACCCACTGCCCTCCCCCTGCTTCCTTAACATGGGGCAGGATACCCTGCCCTATGGGAAGCCCAAGGCCCTCCCCCCTCCATCTCGGTCTAAG
>JAQHUG010000236.1:3180126-3220383 GCA_028555095.1 Dicrostonyx torquatus | reverse complement strand
ACATCTTCTTAGACCGAGATGGAGGGGGGAGGGCCTTGGGCTTCCCATAGGGCAGGGTATCCTGCCCCATCTTTAGGAAGCAGGGGGAGGGCGGTGGGGTGGGGAGGGAGCAGGAGGGCTGGGAACAAGGGGAGTAAATGTAAAATTGTCCTGTAATTAAAAAAAAATCAAATGTGCAAATCAAAAAATAAATAAATAAATAAATAAAAGATTTGCATCCCTCTTCCATAGTGGCTTTTTCAGTGTAGGACTTGTCCTTTGAAGCCAGGCCAGAAAAACTGTGCCTCCCATTCACGGCTGGCCTCCACAGGGCTAGACTTTCCCTGGGGAGCCAGGCTGGGGAACCTGCTCCTGCTCTTCCTCAGCTGGCCTCCACAGGGCTGCCCAGGCTGTGGAGAGCTAAGCCAAAGAAGCTGTACTCCCCTCTTCCACAGATGGCCTCAGCAGATCAAGACACATCCTGGGGAGATAGGCTGTAGAAGTTGTGTCCCCTCTTTTATGGTTGGCCTCCCCCAAGTCAGTCATACTTTGGGGTGCCAGACCATGGATGCTGTGCCCCATCTCCCATGGCTGGCCTGTACCTCCTTTTCCATTCATGGCCAGCCCAGTCCCTGCAATTCCATGGAAGGTGAGCCCCCTGTTCCACTACTGACCTCCCAATGGTTGGTCAGGCCAGGAAACTATGGCTTTCTTTAATGGCTAGCCTCCCCAGGACAAGACAGTTGGGGGGACCCAGGCTGGGGAAGATTTTCCTCCTTTTTTCCCAGGGGCTTCCCCAAGGCCAGCAATGTTCTAAGGAGTCAGACTAGAAAGCTGTGCTCCCCTCTTCCATGACTGGCCTGTCCATTAGGAGCCAATTTGTGGAAGCTGCACCCCCTTACACAACTGGTCTCTGAAGGATCAGATAAACCCATAGGAGTAAGGTGGGGGAAGTTGAGCCCCCTCTTCTACGACTGGACTGGGGATCCAGCCCAAGGAAGTTTTGCAACCCTCTTCCATGGTTGGTCTCTGGAGGACTTGACAGATCCATGGGTGCCAGATGGGAGAAATTGTTACTGTCTCTTCCACAGCTGACTCCCCAGGGCTGACCATGGATTCAGGAAATAGGTCTGGAAAGCTACACATAGCTGACCTCTGCAGGGCCAGAAAAGGCACTGAAGAGCCTTGTGGACAACTGAGGCCCGTCTTCCATGAATGGCTTCCCCAGAGCCTTCAAGACTGTAGATGTGCCCCCTCTTCCATAGCTGGCTGCCCCATAACCAGACAGACTCTAGGGTTGCCAGTCTGGGGAATCTGCCATTCCTTCTTCCACTGTTGGACACTCCAGGACAGACAATCCCTGGGGATCTGTGCTGAGTAAGATTCTCCCCCCTCTTCCACAACTGGTCTCCCATGGGACAGTCATGTACTGGAGAGCCAAGCAGTGGAAGTTTGACCCCTCTTCCATGGCTGACCTGTGTCACATCTTCCATTCCTGGCATACCCAAAGCATGCAAGGATGAGAAAGTTACACAGCCCTCTTCTCTGGCTGGCCTGCCCAGGTCCTGCCAAGTCCTGAGGATTCAAAGTGGGAATACTGTTCCCCTTTCATGGCTGGCCTATGCATAGTTGGACAGGCCCTGGGAAGCAAGGCTGGGGAAACTATGCTCCTGTCATCCACAGCTGGCCTCCCCACTACCCCAGTCATCTTCTCCAGGGTCTAACATGTCCTGGGGAACCAGGCTGGGGAAGCTGTGGCCCCCTCTTCCACAGTTGGCAACTGCAGGGCCAGACAGACCCTGGTGAGCTAAGGCGGGCACCATGCCAGAGAATCTGTTGCCCCTCTTCCATGCCTGACCTCCACAGAACTGGACATTCCCTGGGGTATCATGCTGGGGAAGTTCCAACCCTCTTCCATGGATTGCTTCCCCTTGACTAGCCATGTTCTTGGGTTCCAGGTCATGGAATCTCTGCCTCTCATCCAAGATTGCCCTACCCAGGGCCTTCATGCCTGAGGAATTGGCATGCCCTCTTCCACAGAGAACTCCCCAGTACCTATCAGTCCATGGCAGCTGAGCCACTTCTTTGACAGTTAGCCTCCCCTGGACAGGACAGTCTATGGGGAGAAAGGTATGGGAAGCTGTGGCCCATCTTCCACGGTTGGCCTCCTCAGGGCCAGTAATGCCCTGGGGAGCCAGGCTGGGGAAGGTGAGATTCCCTATTCCTTGACTGGTCACCACAGGGCCTACCATGCACTGGGGAGCTAGTCCAGGTATGTTGCTCCTCCTATCCCCCAACTGACCTCTTCAGGGCTAGCAATGCCCTGGGGAGCCAGGCTGGGGAAGGTGAGATTCCCTATTCCTTGACTGGTCACCACAGGGCCTACCATGCACTGGGGAGCTAGTCCAGGTATGTTGCTCCTCCTATCCCCCAACTGACCTCTTCAGGGCTAGCAATGCCCTGGGGAGCCAGGCCCAGCACCCTGCACCCACCTATTCTAAGTGGCCTCCCTACGGCCAGCCATGCATTAGGGGGCCAGGCTGGGATACTGTGCTCTTCTATTCCAAGGCTGGCTTCCCCAAGACTGAATATGACCTGGGGAGACAGGTTGGGGAAACTGTGACACCTTGTTCCATGACTGGCCTATACAGGGCCAGACAGGTACTGAAGAGCCAGTCTCTGGAAGCTTCTCACCTCCTCTTCCATGGTTGGCCTCCAGAGGTCCTGACAGAACAAAAGCCAGGTAGGTATAACTGTGTTCCCATCTTCCATAACTGGCCTCTCCAGGGGTGCTTATGCTCTGTAGAGCGAAGCTGGGGAAGCTGTGCCCCCTCTTCCATGGTTGACTTCTCCAGGGCTGGCCACTCACTGGGGAGCTAAGCTGGGGAAGCTACACCCCCCCTCTTCCACAGCTGGCCTATGTAAGACCAGACAATCCCTAAGGAGCCAGTTCATTGAAACTGCACCTCCATCTGCCATGGCTGGTCTTTGCACAGTCATACTGGCCCTGGGAAGCCAGGTCAGTGAAACTATGTCCCCCTCTTCCATGACTAGCCTCTGCAAAACAGCACAGGTCATGGAAAGCCATGGAAGCTGTGTCTCTCTTGTCCATGGATCACCTCCACAGACCTGAACTTGCCCTGGGGAGCTAGACCAGGGAAGCAATACACCTTCTTCAATGGCTAGCCTCACCTGAGTCAGCCATGACTTGGGGTACCAGGCCAATGGAATATGCACCAGCTCATCCATAGTTGGCCTGTATTCCCACATCAATGAATGGCCACCTGCAGGCCCTGGAAGCCTGTGGATGCTATACCCCTCTCCCACAGACAGCCTCCCCAGGGCATGTCAGGCCAGGAAAGCTGTGCTGCCACTTTGAACTGCTGGCCTCCTGTGAACAGGACAGTACCTTTGGAGCCAGGCCAGAGAAGGTGTATCCTCTCTTCCATGACTACCATCCCCCAGGGAATCCTCTTCCATGGATGGCCTCCCCAGGTCCAGGAATGTCCTGGTGAGCCAGGTCAGGGACAAGTGAACTCTGCAAGGTCAGACATGTCCTGAGGTTCCAAGTCAGGGAAGATATGCTCCCCTTTTCCTCTGTTGGCCTCTGCATGGTCAAACAGGCTATGGGGACACAGGCCAGGGACACTGTGCTCCCCTCTTCCATGGCTAGACTTCCCATAACAGGATAGGCCTTGGGGTGCCAGCTCAGATAAGCTGCACCCCCTCTTCCATGGCTGACGTGTGCCCCCTATTCCACAACTGACCTCTGTCAGCCTTCGTAAGCTTGCACAGAACAGGACAGACCCCCAGGTACTTGCCAAGAAAGCTGTGCCCCCTCATCCAGGGATGGCTTCCCCTAGGCCATCCATCGTCTGGGATACCAGGCTGGGAAAGCTGTGTCCCCTCTTCCATGGCTGGCCTGTTCCCTCTCTTCCATGTCTGGTTTTATCAGGGCTTACAAGCATGTGACAGGTCAGTCCCTGGGGAGCCAAGCTGGGGAGGGTGCATACCCCTCTTTCATGGCTGGCCTCAGCAGGGTCATTTGAGTCCTGAGGTGCCAGACCAGGGAAGCTGTGTCCCCTCTTCAATAACTGACCTCCCATGGATTGTACAGTACCTGGGAATCCAGGCTGGGGATACGGTACTTGTGGGCTCTGATTTTCCTCAGACAGGCTGGCAACAGCCTTGTTTGGATTCAATTTGGTAGCTGAAAACTAGCAACTGGAAAGACAAAAGATTGAAAGGCTTAGCTCCTGCCTTCATTGACTTGTAGATTGCCCAGGAAGAGATGCTTCTGACTCCAAAGCTGGTAAGATGGTTTTGCAGGTGTGGCTGACAGGATGTGCCCTGGAAAAGGGAATTCCTCTGGATTTGAGAGGGCATGGAGAGCTTTTGGGTAGACAATAAACGCGGGTCAGGGTGGAAAGATGAAGAGTCCTGAGCCACCCTTGAATGATGATGGTGTAAGTGTCTGATTCTTCCACGCACCTCCGAAAACACACTTACGGCGAAGTACTAGATTCTATGTTGGGACGATGGTCCCCAACATAATGGCGCCCAACATGGGGCTAACGACTGAACCCTGAGAAAGCTGGAGAAAAAGAAGAAGTATGAAAAGACAGTGTGGTGCGGAAGACTCAAGATGGAGAGGCAACGTGGCAGAACTTCGAGAAGCAATGTGGGGGAACCCTGAGAGGCCAACGCAGACCGAGACTGTGAGGAGACTGCGAGGACCAGTTGCTGAATCCAGAACAAAAGGACACTGGACAGAGGAACAGAAGGAAGGAGGAGAATGTGAGGCAGATCCGCAAACCCCAAAAACAAGGAAGAAGTGACCAGACAGGAGGAACTCGTGAGAAAAAAAAAGGTGTACACGTGAGTTTTGTGGGTTTAGATAACAAAACAAGATGATAGTTTCGGGAATAAAATTTGTAATTTGTAGTTATAAACATGGGTCAAGGAGAAAGCAATCATATGGCTATGCAATTGATGGAGGCTATTTTAAAAGATAGAGGAGAAAGGATACAGGAAGAGCAGATACAAGAATATTTAGAATTCATAGAGGAGATATGCTCTCACTTTGCCGAGCGTAGGACATTAGACACGGCTGTATGGAAAGAAGTAGGGATGAAAATCTAACAACATTATTGTAATTATGGACCAGAAAGCATTCCAAAAGATACACCTTATTTCTGGATGCTAATACAGGAAAGTTTGGATATAAACCATGACCAGCAGGAAATAGTTACATCAGCCCCATCTGAGGAGCTGCTAGATACTTTTTAAGAACAGAGAAATTTCAACAGGCTAGAAGATAATGATTCAGACCATGAAAGGGAGTCTTCATCTCTCTCACTAGCAAATAACAATGATGAGAGACGTAGACATGGGGACAGGGTTCAGAAAGAAAGAAAAGGCTTGAGAAGGATGATAAACTCGCTATCATGCAGACTAGGAACTATGCAGATACAGGATTCTTGTTGAAAAAATGATGGTTTTCCTACAGCAATGGCAGGTTTAGATCAGCCTTCAGTTCAGAGTACACCAAAAATGAAGCAGAGGCATGATGATAGTAGTGAATCTCATCCACAAGCTTATATCAGAGAAGCTGTTAGCAGAGGAGAAGGAATGCAAGGATTTCAATTGTTCCCAGTTATGGAGCAGAGGGATGCACAGGGAAATTTAATTAGAATACACAGGCCTATATCATTTAAGTTACTCAAAGAATTGAAAACCGCTTGCGCTCAATACAGAGCAACAGCATCTTTTACCCAGACACTGGTGGAAAATATAGCAGTGGAAACTTTACCACCAGCAGATTGGAGGCAGATAGCCAAGGGTTGCCTGTCAGGAGGAGATTATTTATTGGGGAAAACTGAATTTACAGAGCAATGTCAAGCCACAGCTGAGAGAAACAGAGTCAGACAGATTCATATTTCATATGAGATGCTGGCAGGTGAAGGACACTATACAGAAGTAAATCAGCAGTTAGAATATGATATGGTAGCTTATGTCCAGATCTGTGCAGTGTCCAAAAAGGCCTGGAATAAGCTTCCATCGTCAAAAGAACAGACAGAGGAATTATCTAGCATAAGACAAGGACCAGACGAGTTATTTCAGGATTTTGTTTCCAGACTTACACAGGCTTCTAATAGATTAATTGGAGACTCAGAGGCAGAAAAGATAATAATTAAACAATTAGCATTTGAGAATGCCAATGCTATATGCAAGGCAGCTATAAGAACTTTTAGGAAACAGAGTAATGTTACAGATTATATCCGAATTTGCTCAGATATTGGCCATTCATATACACAGGGGATGACGTTAGCTGTTGCTTTGCAGGGAAAGACAATTAATGATGTCTTAACCCAGCAGGGAGACCTAGCCCCAGGGAGAATGCAAGCTACAGGAACACCTAGAGGCTGTTTTGGATGTGGTCTTCTGGGTCATCAGATCAGACAATGCCCTAACAAGAGAGCAAGCGCGAGAACTAGAAAAGGACCAGGATTGTGAAGAAGGTGCAGAAGAGGAAAGCATTGGACTAGCGAATGCAGATCAAAAAGAGATGATCTAGGAAATCTCCTTTAGGGAAACAGATTCAGGGGCCAGCCTCAGGCCCTGTGACAAATTTATTGGTCAGTTCAGCAATCTGTACCACCACAAGGAGATCTATACAGGATCTCTTCAGAGCAACCCCAGGTAGCGCAGGGCTTGACCTCAGTTCAATCATATACATGGTTCTAATGCCTGAGATAGGGATGCAAGCACTACCCACAGGAGTCTATGGACCATTACCAAAAGGCAGTGTAGGTTTGCTGCTAGGGAGGAGTAGCACAATTATGCAAGGGATCCTAGTAGCCCCTGCATAATGACTCACTCACCAAATGGAGTTTCTGGAATAAAAGCAGGTCAGAGGCTTGCAAAATTAATATTACTTCCAGCTGTGCAAACCAACAATCTTAGTAAGAGAGATAAGAGAGGAGAGGAAGGATTTGGTTCATCTGATGCATTTTGGGTACAAGTCATAGGTCATCAGAGACCAGAACTCACTTTGTTAATAAATGGAAAAAATTTTTTGGGTCTTCTGGATACAGGCGCAGATATTTCCATAATAACCGCCAGCCAGTGGCCTTCTAAGTGGCCCAAAACAGAGATCATTACACAGTTGCAAGGAATTTGTCACACTAGAAACCCTGAGCAGAGTAGCAATGAACTGCATTGGAAAGATGAGGAAGGTCATGAAGGAACTTTTAAGCCATATATTATTCCTTATTAACCTGTAAACTTATGGGACTGAGACATTATGTCCAAAATGGGAGTATATTTATATACTAATCAATGTCTAGGCAAGAATAACAAAGGAAAGTTTGATCCTTTTGTACCAGGCAGTAGACCTCCTAGAGCAGGATTAGAGTATTTTCAGGAGAGGTCACTGTAGGACCTGCACTCCATGCAGATCCAATAATATGTAATAATGATGAACCTGTGTGGATAAATCAGTGGCCTCTAACAGAAAAAAAAATTACAAGCTGCCCAGCAGTTAGTGCAGGAACAGCTGGATAGCTGTTTCACCTAATTCACCAAGGAATGCTCCAATTTTTGTTATAAAAAAGAAATCAGGAAATTGGAGATTAATTCAGGATTTGAGGGAAGTTAATGCAACCATGCAGTCTATGGGAGCACTGCAACCAGGACTGCCATCTCCAGCAGCCATACCAAAGGACACACATAAAATTATCTTAGACCTGAAAGATTGTTTCTTTACTATTCCTTTAGCGCCACAAGATTGTCAAAGGTTTGCTTTTAGTATTCCTTCAGTTAATTTCAAAGAGCCAATGAGGAGATATCAATGGAATGTCTTACCCCAAGGTTCGAGGAATAGTGTGACTTTATGCCAGAAATTCATGGCTTAAGATATTCAAAAAGTTAGAAATCAATTTCCACAAGTTTATATCATTCATGATGTAGATGACATTTTGTTGGCTCATAGAGAGGAGGATGTTTTTCTAGAAACATGGATTGTTACAACAATGCCTACAAAATGCAGGATTAATCATTGCTCCTGAGAAAGTACAAAGGCACCCACCTTTTCAGTATTTGGGTCACATGTTATACCCCAAAGATATTAAGCCTCAAAAAATAGAAATTAGGAAGGATGACTTTAAAACTCTTAATGACTTTCAAAGGCTATTAAAAAATATACAGTGGCTGAGGCCTTATTTAAAATTTTCTACAGGATACCTCGAGCCTCTAAATGAAATTCTTAAAGGAGACAGTGATCCTAATTCCAGCAGGCAGCTTTCAGAAGCTGCCAGACAGACTCTCTCACAGATAGAGCAGGCTATACAGGAACAGCAGGTGTGCTATATAGATTACAGCCAAACATGGCAGGCATGTATATTGCCTACAAAGCTAACTCCTACAGCAGTTTTATGGCAGAATGGACCACTAATGTGGCTACTTCTTCCTATATCACCAGTAAAAGTATTAAATTCTTATTTTGAAGCTGTAGCATGCTTAGTTCAAAACAGCAGGATAGAATCTAGAAAATATTTTGGCAAAGAACCAACTGTGATTAATGTTCCTTACACTAGCAGCAGATTGAATGGTTATTTCAAAATAGTGATTCTTGGGCAATTGCTTTTGCTCAATTTGAAGGTCAGATTAATAATCTTTTCCCAGCTAACCAATTGCTGCAGTTTACTCAAATGCATTCATTCGTTTTTCCTTAAACAGTAGCAAAAAATCCTATAAAGGATGCTTTGTTCATTTTCATGGATGGTTCATCTAATGGAAAAGTTGCTTATATAGTCAATGGGGAAGGACATACAGAACAGACAGAACCAGCTTAAGCTCAAATAGTCGAGCTGCATGCTGTAGCTCTGGTGTTTAAGAATTTTACTAATAAGGCTTTTACTCTATATACTGACAGCAGGTATATTTATTATGCATTGCAAATCCTTGAAACAGTGCCATATTTAGGAACTAGCAATCAGCAAGTTAAGGTATTGTTTCAGCAGATTCAGGAAGCCATACAACGTAGAAAATTACCATGTTTTGTGGGACATATCAGAGCACATTCAAGTCTTCCTGGTCCGTTAGCTGAAGGTAATGCTCTAGCTGACAAACTTACAAAAGTAATTGGTTTATCACAAATTGAACGTGCTCAGCAGTCACATGCTTTGCACCACCAAAACAGCTTAAGTTTAAGAAAGCAATTCAATTTGACCAGAGAAGCTGCTTGCCAAATTGTTAAACAATGTGAAAAATGCCCACAATATTTACCAGTGCCTCATTTGGGGTTCAATCCCCGAGGACTACTTCCTGATCATATATGGCAGATGGATGTAACCCATGTTGCTGAGTTTGGAAAACTGAGATATGTACATATGACAATTGATACATATTCAGGATTCATGATGGCCACAGCACAAACTGGGGAAGCCACAAAACATGTAATAAATCATTGCTTAAAATGCTTTTCATGCATGTGAACCCCAAGAATAATAAAAACAGATAATGCATCTGGATATGCTAATAGAGCTTTTCAAAGATTCTGTGCCCAATGGAATATCGTTCATAAGATGTGTATTCCATATAATCCTCAAGGACAAGGAATAGTAGAGCGTGCACACAGAACTTTAAAAACACAACTCCAAAAAATAAAGACAGGGGAGTTGTATCCTCAGACGCCACACAATGCTCTAAATCATGCATTGTTTATGCTAAACTTTCCAAACATGGATGTCCATGAGCGATCAGCTGCAGACAGATTGTGGCATGATGGAACAAGGACCACCTTTGCCAAAGGTGGAGAGACCCTTGCACTGGAAAATGGAAAGGGCCAGATCCCATATTAATTTGAGGTCGAGGGCATGTCTGTGCTTTTTCGCAGGATGTAGATCAAGCAAGATGGCTTCCAGAGCGGTTGGTTTGCTGTATCCAGCAGAAGAACAGCAGAGCAGACAAATTCCCAGCAGAAGGGACAGAACAAGGACAGCTTCAGGAACCAGTGACCCAGCATCCCCAGCCCCCACAGACAGAGAACTACAGATGCTGAGAAGCTACACTGCAGGGAACCATTTAACCTCCAGAGACTTTGGACAAAGGAATCCCGCTGAGCTGACTTCTACCAAGTCTCCAACGTGCAGTGGTTTGAACCTGTTTTGCTCCAGTACTGAGATGAGACGAACACAGAACTCGTTTTTAAATAAAAAATTAAATCTAAGAACTAAGACTTAAGCTTTCCCCTTAGGGAAAGAAAGACACATAATAAAGAATAACTAAAAACCCTCTTTACTTAAGGAAGGGGCAGACCTAGGAGCTAAGCAGCTGCTCTGAGACTAAAAATGGTGTATGATAACAGCAAATGGTATTATACTCTTACCTGATATGTACAATGCTTAAGATGTTGAGAAAAAGTTTTGGTATTGACCAAATGGTGCTAAGAGTTGGTATTGACCAAAAGAAACTTGGAAAAAGGTCGGTATTGACCAACAAAATGGTTTGATATGGAAAAATATAATTGGAGAGTCGGTACTGACCGACAATACAGAATATGGTATACAAAAAGATAACAGGAGATTCAGTATTGACCGGTTATGAGAAAAGAAGTTATGATTTTGATTTGTTACTGTTGGCAATTACTGAAAAGAGGTTTTATGACACGGTGAATATATGAGAGTTAATGCTTATGCTGAGAATGTTAGATCTGAGTGGTGTTCTAAACCAGCGGAGAAAAACATTTTCAACTTGGGCAATTCTACTCTCCTTTAACACAGGAGACTATAGCCTTTGGGAGCATATTTACTCATAAAGCATTATGATGATGCCTGACAAAAAGGTCTGGCTATTGAGACACAGAGCCTAATAGTATATCTCTTTTCACTAATCTCTTTTCTTTACAGAGACCAGCAGTCAATGACAGATTTAAAGCGTCTTCTTTCCCAAATGCCTAAGACAGGTTTGCAGGCAGAGGATGCTTGTTTTCCAATGATGGGAAAATTTGGGTAAAGGTAGATGACTTTGTCTAATACAGGCATGGTCATTCTGTCCTGTTGCAGAAGCACAGAGATTTTTAAAATTATTAAAAGAGATTTTCCTGATTTTCCTTAGACAGGCTGGTGACAGCCTTGCTTGGATTCAATTTGGTAGCTGAAAACTAGCAACTGGAAAGACAAAAGATTGAAAGGCTTAGCTCCGGCCTTCATTGACTTGTAGATTGCCCAGGAAGAGATGCTTCTGACTCCAAAGCTGGTAAGATGGTTTCGCAGGTGTGGCTGACAGGATGTGCCTTGGAGAAGGAATATGAATAGGGAATTTCTCTGGAGTTGAGAGGGCATTGGGAGCTTTTGGGTAAACAATAAACTTGGGTCAGGGTAGAAGGATGAAGAGTCCTGAGCCGCCCTTGAACGATGATGGTGTAAGTGTCTGATTCTTCCACACGCCTCTGAAAACACACTTATGGCGAAGTACTAGATTCTATGTTGGGGTGATGGTCCCTGACAGGTACTCTACTTTTTTATAACTGACCTCCCCAGGGCTGGCTATGCCTGATATTGGCATATCTCTGTATGCTATGAATATGTTTTGTTGCCATTGGTTAATATAGAAGATGCTTTCAGGCAATGACTTAACAGAATATAGTCAGGCTGGAAGAAATATGTGGGCCTAATTTCATTAAAGATATTTACAAGTAGGCTCTAGCCACACTTGTTTTTCCTTGGCAGCTGCAAACCTGCTGCCCGCAAGACAAAGGCCAGAAGGTTTTGCTCCTTCCCCTATTGTGTAGATCGCCTGGGAAGAAGTGTTGGCTCCAAAGCTGGTAGAATTAAGTTGTAGGTGTTTTCTGCTAGCCCCGCATCCCCTGGAAAAGGAATATTAATGAGGATTCCACCTTGGTTTACCTGGGGGATAAGAGGTGTTTGTAGAATAAATGCAGGTAGCTCTTCAGGGTAAAAAAAAAAGCTTGAGATGCCCTTCTGAGATGACTGTGTGAACTGTGTCTTGTTATTTCCATGCGCCTCCAGACCAATACACTTAGGGCAAAGTATTAGTTTCTCTGTTGGGACCACGGACCCCGACAGAGATATATAGAAAGAGTAGGCAGAGTCAAGGAGAAGCCATGTAGCTGCCAAAGGAGACAGATGCTGGACAGAAACTTACTGGTATGTCACAGCCACGTGGTAATACACAGATTAACAAAAATGGGTAAATTTAAGATGTAAGAGCTAGATAGAAATACACTTAAGCTATTGGCCAAACAATGTTTCAACTAATTGTTTCTGTGTAATTATTTCAGGTCTAGGTAGCTGGGAAATAAATGAGTAGTCTCCACCTACATATGACCCGGGAAGACAAGCCAGGGAAGCTGTACCTCCCTCTTCCATGACTGACCTTTCCCTGGCTGGATAACCCATGGATGCTGTGAACCCCCTTCCATGGCTGACCTCCCCAGTTCTGGACTGGCCCAGGGGACCCAGACTGGGGAAGCTGTAGCCCCCTATCCCTTGTCTGGATTCCACAGTCTCAGACAGGCCCTGGGGTGCTAGGCAGGGGAAGCTATGTCTCCTCTTCCAGGCCCTGGAGTGCCATGCCAGGGAAGCTGTGCCCCATCTTCCATGACTGGCCTCTCCAGGGCTGAAAAGGCCATGGGTATTCAGGACAGGAAAGATGCACCACCCTCTTCCATTGTTGGATTTTGCATGGTCTGACAGGACCTGAGGAGCCAGGGCAGGGAAGCTGCACCTCCCTCTTCCACTGCTGGCTTCTGCAGGGCCAGTTAGACCAGGGTAGCTGTGCTCCCTCTTACACAGCTGTTATTCCCAGGCATGCCAGGCCCTGGAGATTTAGGTTACAGAATATGTGCCCCTTTATATAGGTCCTCTGGCCATGCCAGGTCCTGAAGAAAATCCATCACAATCATCCACATATGATCTCCCCAGAAAGGCTATGCACTTGACTGTCAGGCCATGGAAATTGAACCCACCTCTTCCACGGCTGGGATCTCTAGGACAGGCCACATCCTGGGGTGCCAGACCATAAAAGGTATGTCCCCCCTATTCCATGGTTGGCTGCTTCTTCAGGTGAGGCCATGTCCTGTGGTGACAGGCCAGTGAAGTTGCACCCCCTCTTTCAAGGCTGATCTCCCGAGTGTTGGACAACCCTGGAGATGCAGTGACCCCTCCTTTATGTCTGTTCTCCAGAGCACAGGCTATACCCTGGGGTACCAGGCCAGGGAAAGTGCTCCCCCCTCTTCAATGATTGGCCTCCCTGGGCAGGCCAGTCCCTGGGGTGCCATGCTGGGGGAAATGTGTACCCTCTTCCCTGATTGGCATCTCTAGTTCTGGACTGACCCAGGGGACCCAGGCTAAGGAAGCTGCACCCTGATATTCATTGCTGGCTTCCTCTGGGCCAGGAACACTTCACCCCCTCTTCCATGGCTGACCTCTCCAGTGGTGGACAGACTGGGTAGCTAGACTGGGAACGATTTACTACCCTCTTCAATGGCTAGCCTTCACATGGTTTGACTGGCCCTGGGGAGCCAGGCTGGGGAAGCTGCACCTCCTTCTACATCAGGCCAATCCCAAGGCCTTCCAGGCTGGGGAAGCTGCAACCCCTCTTCCTTAGCTGGCCTCCCCAGGGCCTTACAAGCCAGGGAAGCTGGTCTCATCCACCTACATCCCTGGCTGACTTCCCCAGAGCCAGACAAGTCCTGGTTTTACCAGGCTGGGAAAGTTTTGACCCCTCTTTCATGCCTGGCCTTCTTGCACTGGCCAGACCCTGGGATGCCAGGCTGGGAAAGCTGTGCCCTCATCTTCCATGGTTTACCATCCCAGGGCCTGACAGGCAGGGGAATCTGTGCACCTTCCTCCCTAGCTGGCCTCGCCCACCCCATTTCCATGGCTGGCCTACCCCAGTCTGGACAAACCTGAGGGAGCTAGACCAGAGAAGCTGCATCTCTCTCTCCCATTGCTGTCCTCTCCAGGGGTAGACATGCTGGAGAAATTGTACCCCATCTTCCATGGGTGGTCTCCCCAGGACAGGCCAGTCTGTCCCTCTGGTGCCAGTCTGAGGGAAGTTGTGCCCTCTCTTCCATGGCTGGCCTCCACAGGTCTGGACAGCCCTGGGGAAGCCAGGCTGGGAAAACTGTTCCCCATTCTTCAACAGTTGGCCTCTGAAGGCCTGAGGTATTCCTAGGGATTCAGGTTTGGGAAACTGCACCCCACTCTTCCAAGACTGACCTTTACAGGGCTATACTGGCCCTAGGGAGTCAGGTAGGGGAAGCTGTGTCCCTCTCTTCCACAGTTGGTCAATGCCCCATCTTTAACATCTGGCCTCCCCAGGACCTGCCAGTCCCAGCAAGCTGGCCTCCTCCTCCATGGCTGGGATTCCAAGGGCTGGACAGGCCTGGGGGAGCCAGGCCAGAGAAGCTGTGCACCCTCTTCCAAAGCTGGTCTCCCCATGGTTGTACAGACCTATCTTTCATGACTGACATCCCCAGGACAGAACAGGCCCTGGAGTGCCAGGCTGGGGAAGCTGTGCCCCAATATTCCACAACTGGCCTTTCCAGGCCCAGTCAGGCTCTGGGGACCCAGTCTGAGGATGCTCATCTCCCCTCTTCCACAGTTGGCGTCTGCAGAGCCAGTCATGCCCTTGGGGGCCAGGTCAGGGAAGCTGCCACCCATGGCTAGTCCCCACAGACCTAGATTGGCCCTGGGAATATAGGTTGTGGAAGCTGAGCCCCCATCTTCCGCTGCTGTTCATCCAAGGTCTGGAATGGCCCTTGGGAACCAGGCTAGGGAAGTTGAACCATCGTTTTCCATGGCTGATGGGGAAGCATTAAGAGGTGGGGCAAAGTTAGGGTGTGGCTCTCTGGGACCCAGAGAAAAACGGGAGCACAGCCCACGTTCACTCTCTCTGTGTGGTTCTCTCACAGCACAGATGGCCTTCTCATTACTGTTTTGTGAGTTTTCCCCTTATAATAAATAAAAATATCATTGTTCTATCTTTTAGCTAGCCTGGTTATTTCCCAAACCGAGTTCATTAAACAATTGGCACCCAATGTGGGGCTTGGGTCTCCCATGGCTCTAGCCAGCTGCCATCAGGCTCTTTGTGGTGCATTTGGGTATAGGATTTCCACATGGCAGCTGCTAGCCACAGTAACATCTGGGAGCCACTCCAGGTCCTCAGACAAACCGTACCATCAGCGACTGTGTGGCTGGCTTCTGGGTCCAGTTTTTCTGGCACTTGAAAAAGCTCAGGTGGGATGTGGGCTTCTCTGGGTGTATCTGTCAGCATTGCTTTCTTGCTCTCCTTGTGCTTGTGTTGTGGCTCAGGGACCTCTGCAGAGTGTATAGTCTGTGATTTACACTTAATAACTGTTTTTAATTTGAACATATCTTTCAGTATTTAATGCTAAAATCAGGTTCAAGCCAGTCATGTGGCTACAAGTGCATCATGACACCTACTGGCAGGTAACAGTTACGACACCTACTCCAACTCAAATTCAACCACAGGTAAGATTTATAATTTAAGCTATAAATTATAAATTTATAATTTAAAGGGGTGAGATGATTGACAATTTAGCAATACAAGAATTCAAAAACGTCTTCAATTATACCATATACGATGTTATGCAAGGCTTATGGGATTTCTCTCCTAATCCCTCTATTTGATTCTGGGGGCTAGCTTTGTCCTTCATATTTTCTCCTTAAAAACATGATTTAATAATAAATCCAAGAATGAAGCACTTTTAGAAATGATACAGTCTTTAAAGACTGATAATAACCAACTAAAAGGGAAATTCAGCACTCTGGAGAAGGATAAAACCAATTGGACAAACAAAACCTAGTCAATGACAGAGAGTGTGAGACATTGTCAGAGAGAATTCATGCTGTTGAACATATTAATTGAACTCTGTTGAATGGTTATGATAGATTGACTGATAGAATGTCTCTCCAGGAAAATAATATACATGCTATAAAAATGATGTACAAGGATGAGACATTATCTTTACTGGACAGACTTTATACCTCAGAATCCTCAATGAGGGCATTAGACTAGAACCTCAGACAGGAGATTCAGACTTTAACAAAAGGTAGTGATTAAAAACATTTAAAAAGATTGAGGAATTTATCAAATTTGATGACCAAGAACAAAAGGTACAAAGACAAAATTTAGCCTAATAAGTATGTACCAAACTTTGGGATAGCTTACCCAGAGTTCTATGTGACTATCCAGTGATATCATCAGAAAGAGCATCTGGCACAAGTACCCTAAAGTAGTAAAGCCATATACATGGGAGCCCATAAGTATAACTGATCTAAAGGAAATTAGACAAGCAATAGTTTCTTATGGAATATATCCATTCTTCATTAGGGAAATAGCCAAAACATGGGCTTCAAGCAACAAGTCAATAATCAACCATTACATGGATGACATTTTGTTATCTGATTCAAATACAGATACTTTAGAAAAGATGTTTGAAGAAGTAAAGAAAGTCTTGCCTAAATGGGGATTACAAATTGCTCCTGAAAAGATTCAAAGAGGAGATTCTGTTAATTACCTAGGTTACAGAATAGGTTTACAGAAAATTAGAACACAAAAGGCACAAATTAGGAGAGATAGATCAATTGAGAATTCTTAATGACTTTCAAAGATTGTTAGGAGATATTTCCAGGCTACAACCATCTGTTAGGATATAATCCTGACCTAATAGTTCATTTAAACAAAACCTTAGATGGTGACAAAGACTTAAATAGTCCCAGGGAATTAACAGCTGAAGCTGAAAAACAATGAAGTGTGGTTTAATAGAAATTACAGGAGGCACATGTGAATTGGGTGGATCCAAATCTTAACTGCATTCTAGTAATATTGCCTTCCAAATTTTTCCCTACAGGAATTTTAATGCAGAGGGAAGATATTATCTTAGAATGGATTGTTTTACCATTTAACCCAAGTAAAAACTGAAAAACTTATGTGGAAAAGGTCTCTGAATTAATTATAAGAGGAAAATTGAGGCATTGTCAACTAGCAGGAATAGACCCAGCAGAGATTATAGTGTCTTCTACTACTGATGAAATTAAAAACTTAAGGGAAGACAATGAACTCTGGCAAAGAGTGTGTGCTATTTTTTAGAAGAGATTAATAGCAATTATCCTAAAGGTGATAGACTTAATCTTATAAAGAGAACTACTTGGATTCTCCCCCACATTATACAAGATACCAATAACTGGAGCCTGTACATTCTATATTGATGCAAATAAATCAGGAAAGGGAGGTTACAAATAAGAAGGTTTCAGTAAAGTGGAACAAAGCCCTTATAATTCTGTCCAAAAGTCAGAATTATATGCTATGCTCATGATACTAAGGGATTTAAAATAATCTCTCAATATAGTTACTGAATCACAATATGTAGAAAAAGTTGTTTTGCATATTGAAATCACTGGATTTATACCAAATGATACAGAATTGACTTCATTATTCCTTCAGGTTCAAGATACAATCAGAAATAGGTTTTGTCCTATATACATAACACACATCTGATCCCATATGGGTCTGACAGGTAATATGACAGATAATATGGGTCTAGCACAAGGTAATGCTGAAATTGATCAATTATTGATTGGACATGTGCTGAAGGTCTCAAAATTACATAAACATCATTATGTAAATAGCAAAGGTTTAAAGAAAGAGTTTTAACAACCAGCTAAGAAGATTATAAAGAGATGTCCTACTTGCTCTTTCTATAACCAAACACCACAACCTGCAAGGAGCAACCCAAAGGGGACTCAAAGGAATAAAATCTAGCAGATGGATGTGTTCTACTTTTCAGTTTTGGAAAATTGAAATATGTACATCAGACCATTGACATGTTTTCAGGTTCTCAGTGGGAAACTGCTTTGAGCTCAAAAAAGGCTGATTCAGTAATCCTGCTCTATTAGAAGTTATGGTGATCATGGGTATACCCACAATAATAAAGACAGATAATGGTCCAGCATATGGCTAAGAAAATGAAATAGATTTTGCTTATTATAATATAAAGCTTACTATAGGTATACCAAACAACCCTACAGGTGAGGCAATAAGAGAAAGATCAAATTGAACTATAAAGGATATGTTAAACAAATAGAAAGGGATGGAAAATAGCCCCAGAAATAAGTTGCATAATGTTTTATTAATCTTGAATTTTATTAATGCTAATGAGAAAGGAACAATGGCATCAGAAAGATGTTGGATAATAGGAAAAACTTCTGAATTAAATTAGCCAGTGTATTCAAGGATGTGTTGACCTCAGACCAGGAGATGTGCTATGTTGGTGAAGGTGTTTCACTCTTATTTCCACAGGATAAATTTAATGGATACCATTAAAATTAATAAAGATTTGGTTTGGAAAAGAGAAACCTCTTAACACAGAGAAATGACAGCTCATCCACAGAGGTGACAATTATACAGTTGGTAAGGAAATCTCATAAGGATTGGAGCAGGGTTCTGTTCTTATCTTTGCAGGAAAATACTCTTCTTCAAAATGTCAAAAGACCCTGGACATTCATATTTCTAAAGAATAAAAAAACTCTCTAGAAAGGATCACTGAGAAAAGAGAAATATGAGTTATGAGGACAGATCATCTGTAGGGTAAAATTTCATTACCTAAGTATATACATTGCCCAGTAAAATAATAGTTGTGGCTCATTTAAAAATCAAAGCTGGCTTTGGAGTTGAACAATAATTATTCTTCTCTAAATCCAAGCACGTTGTTAAAAGAAAAATTCAGAGTTTCTGTCTCATATCAGGAACTATCTGGTATGGTACAAAAAGAAGAAAGAATTTAGGAAAAATTTTACTTTTCTCCACACTTATTTTTGTCTACATCATACCTTTTGTTGAATATCTGTCTAAATGAATAATGTTTAAGTTTTCCACAGTGAACAACAAATTTTCCTGCAGTAATCTTTAAGTTTCCAGGAAGAAGATGGGGCCACACAACAATGACTCCACCTGATTAATAGGATGTCATGATGCTGATAGCACTACTTTAAGAGCAGTTTTGGGTACCAGCTGCTCAAGATGGTTCCAACTTGGTTGGACACGGTGCGTCTTCTTACAACATTTGGGCAAGAACTTCAGAAAAACTCCATCAATTACTCAGACACTATTTGCAATTATACCAAACAGTAATCTAGAAAGTTAACCATCATTTTAGTTTTACAAGATCCCATAGAAAGATCATCACCATCATGACAGTTAGAAGTAATTCTAGAAGATGATGTCCCCTCTCCCAACAAAGTTTGTCCTCAGGGTAAGGGACATCAATTAGGGGTTGATTATAACTGGTATAGGTTTGGGGTTTGGGGTTGAAATTACATAGACTCAGGGATTTTCTTTGAAAAAAAAAAGGAAAGTTGGATGGGATAATAGGTAGATTAGTGTGACCTTACTCACACTAATAATAATAGTGAGTAATAGAGTATAGACAATTTACATTGATAGAGATTCTTATATAGTGATACAAATTCAAATAGTATTTGTTACAATGAATATGCTCCTATTTCTGTTTACAATATTTGTACACCTATGCAAAATTATTTTGTCATATTGTATGCATGCATATTTCTACCTCTGCTTAAAACATTTTGTACATTACTACAATTTTAGGATATATTTGTCATATTGCACTATACATTTCTACCCCTGATCAAGATATTTATACATTGTTTACATTTTGAGGTCATTGTTTTCATTTGCTGTACAGTTATTTAAAGATTATTTAATATTCTAATATGAAGTCTTAGTCTTTAAGCTATACAGGTATTAAGTATTATAGGTCAATAGTCATCCATGTTTGTCATACTTTAAGATACATAGCGATTTATTCTGCATATATAGGTAATCTTCAACCACTTCAAAAATCTGTAATAGAGCATTTAAATAACTTAGGATTCTGTTGATATGAGACACAATTGCTCCTGGAAGCACCGATCTATTCCTGAGATAATGTTGAGCACTGAAGACACTCCACTCAGAGTTTGTTTTCTTCTTGACAAAACTGGACTTTGGGCAAAGAACTGCCCCTGCCTCAACCACTAACAAAATGTATGGTGTCCAGACTAGATAAAAGGATACAAGAAAAAAGACTGCCAAACCTTGCCAAGATAGAATAAGACAGTTTTGAAAAATTGCTGTCTCTGAAAATGGTCTGTTAGTTACTCTAGGCCTTAAACAAAGTTGGTTGCTCCAACGTTGCAAATGAGCTTTTGGGTGATTGCCGAGGTAGCCAGTTGTCTTTGTCATTTATTGCATATTTTGGAGGCTTATTTATTGCACTTCCTGTCTATTCAAGTAATATTATGTCCCTTCTCAAGCCTTTGATGAGGCTGAAGACTAGTCATAGTTACTTTCCTCTCATGACTTAGTCCAGTTATTTCTAATACAAGACTTAGACTTCCGAGGATAGAATAATTATTGAAACATTTGCATATGTTCCTTGCTTGATATTGTTTATGCTGGTTGTAATTCTAATTTTTATACTTTATATCTGTTCAAATTGTGTATAGTTTTGTATTGGATTCGTAAGTCTCTTATTTAGACGAAAAGGGGAGGTGCTGCGGAACCTCCCTCAGTCAATGGTCTTTGAGATGCTGGACCAGGTTGGACTTGGCCTTGGGTACCAAAAACATGCATGCTCACGTGCCCTCTCTCCGGCTGTGACCTGTGAGTGTGCCCCTAAATAAAGAACCTTTTATTATACTCAATTCAGAGCTGGTGTGTGACTACTCTATTCATGTTCACCTACAAGGCAGACAAACTGGGGAAGCTGTACACCCTCTTCCACAGCTGGCTTCCCCAGACAATGCCTGGCCAGAGAATCTGTGCCCCCTCTTCCACAGTTGTCCTCCTGAGAGCCACACATGGTGGAAGGCTGGCCCCCAGTGCCTGACAGGCCAAGGAAGCATGTCTCCTCTTCCACTTATGGTGATTCCCCTGCCTCTGCCTCCCAAATACCAAATACCAAAATAGGATTACTGTTTCTTGAAACATCAACAGTTGACAGCTTTTCCTCGGGCTCAGAGAGCAGTGTCTGGGGCCTAGGTTAAGAGTATGGAGAAAGCCTTCCTGCTGGAGGACAAGTGATGGCCGCACTGCAAAACTGCCATGCCCAGGGCTGCCCCTTGTGTGTTAAGGATCCTGGACTGTGAGTGGGACTCCTCCTAACCTTGTCACAGTATGGTGTCAACCGCTGAGATCCAAAAAATGTTGGGACTGCTGTAGTTTGCTCCTCTAACCACCAGAGGGCAGACATAATCCAATGGTAGAACAGTAGGGGGCCAATACTTTCTGAGTGCTTGCAGAGCCTGAAAACTCTCCTGAGGAAAGCTTCCCTTAAGCCATGACATTTCCCAACAAGATGGCAACTCCCTGTTCAAGAGGGGGAAATCTCCCTCACGATGCCTCACAGTCGCTTTAAACAGTGTGGCCTAGCCTCTGCCCATTCTGTCACAGCTGCTGCATTCCCTGAATAGATCCATTTTAACGCTAAGGCCCTGGGAGGGTAGAAGATTGGTGAGTCTTGGCTTCCTCGTGTTTAAAGTGGAGGAGAAAAATATATGCTCATCTCACTGTATTGAAAGAAATAAAATAGTACTGGGAGAGAGCTCTTTTTTAACTTTTGTATTAGTGCCCAATAGGAAAATCATTGTTAATGTTATCAAAACATATAAATGCCTGGCCTACAAATGGGACAGTGTTAAAGCAGGAGCAAGCTCTGGTCTCTGAGTTAGCAAATGCCTACTCTAAATATGATGACACTGAAAGAGAAATGTACAAATACCACCTAAGAAAACTGTACTTTATTGTTCATATTAATTAAAGTCATATAATACATGGAGTTTGCAAAGTGGCTTCATTTGCCCCATCCCCTGACTACTCCCAAGAACAGCAATCTATCATGACTCTTTTCTACTAACGGACTCAGAGAACTTTTACAAGGCCTCATAGGTACAGCTAAGTCTGTACCTGACTTGCATTATTTCCCCAGAAGATCCAGAAGATTCTACCTCAAGTCTCAGTGAGAGTACAGAAACACCCTCAACAGTTTTGTACATTCCAATATGTCAAGCCTGCTAAAGAAGTGTCCTATTCCCTCACCCCCAGTAAATACCAACAGTTTTATCCTGTCCTTACTGAGAGATTAACCAGTCTTTCCAGTTACAGTCCTTCCAATTACAGATATGGTCACTACTTACCTGAGTTCCCTGTCCTCCCTCCTGCCCACAGGGAAACTTTTCCAAGCTTCTGTAGATTGTGTCAGAGTGGCCTTAGAGGAGCCAGGGACTTCCCAAGAAGTGCTGGAGAAAGACAGACTCGGGGTACCTGCTCAGACAAGAGATGACTTAGTAATGGAGTAGAGCCCTTGCCAGGCTGCAGCTGCTTCTGTCTCAAACCCCCTGTCCTGGTTCTGTAAAACACCTTACACATTTCAGAAGAATGCCCAGGTAGACTCAAAAAAGATCAGGCACAAACATATTATCAATCCTTGTGCCTTGTTTATTTAGTCTCTCCAGTTGTCTACCCCTAAATCACCCTTTAAAACTTCTAATGAAAGTGTATTTCAGCCAATTGCCTCTAATGTTGGTCTGGGATCCATAGTTATGGTTTGTGGATCTGAGAACGTGGATGGGGAGTGACTATATGTTCATTAGTTTCTAAGTGAATTTAATTTTTCTATGTCTCAAGACTCAGCAGTATTAGTAAGACCTTTGCCACTAATAGAACCAAGATGCTCTCAATGTAGATCTCTCACGTCACCTTGGAAACCATATCTGCTGGGTTTGCTTACATCATTAAAGGTTGTGGTAGAAGAATATGACTCAAATTTGTTTTCTGACTCTTTCGAGAATGGCATTTTGATACAATTGGTTCCTGTGTGATTCTGTGTTTTAGTTCATGCATTTAACATTGGAAAAAATAGTCTATGGGCTCCAATACACTACTAACCAGAGCCTGGACACAAAACAGCCCAGTATTCCTGATCTAGAACTGTCTTCTAACCAAGTTCCCAGTCTTAATCTTTTCTTTATAACAAGTGACCACAGAGAAGGCACCTTTTTCTCAGTATTTGTTACATATTGTGAATATGACATGACATATTAGAATCCAGCCTCTGCTCTGGCAGCAACACCTGCAGTAGCCTCTTTCCACAGACACTCTGCTGAGGCACTAGCTGTGAACGCCTTGCTAAGAGGCCAGGATCTCTCATCTGGGATCCAGGTATCAGAACCAAAACCTGCATCCCACCCTTTAATGACTATTCTTGGTTATCAACTTGGCTGCTGAAATTAACTAAGGCCAAAGCTCCTGGATATATGTATGAGGGATTTTTCTTGATTGGATCATTTAAAGCAGGAAGATCCACCACCTTCTGGTGGCTGTCTGTGCAAAGGATGTAGAAGGAGAAAGCGTTTGCTCTTTGCCTGTTTGTCTTCGCTCTCACTGGCAAGTTCATTCTTTCACTGGTATTAAAGTCTACTTTAAGATTGCTACATATACTGAAGACCAGCTGAGACATCCAGACCTGTGGACAGAACAGCTATTGGATTCTTAAACTTTCTGCTGAGAGATGGCCACTGTTGGAATAGTCAAACTGCAGTGTGTGTAAGTCACTCTGATAAATTTCATATATGTGTATGTATAATATATACATATATATATCAGTTCTATTTTTCTGGGGCAGTGGTTCTCAAACTTCCTAATATTACGACACTTTAATACATTTTTATGCTTGTAGTGACTCCCAACCATAACATTATGTTCATTTTTACTTCCTAACTGTAATTTTGCCACTGTTATAAAGTATAATGTAAATTCCAATGGTCTTAGATGACCCCATGAAAGGGTCATTTAACCCCCTAAAGGGGCCACAGGTTGAGAAGCACTGCTCTAGAGAATCTTGACTAATACACATAACCCTTCTGTGCCTCCTGCCAGGGGATGACATAGCCTGGTCACCCCACCCTTAAACAGGTATATTTTTTAAAGTACTCCACTTCTGCCACATGGGTTCTGACTCCTCTCTTCAAAAATTCTGACATGCTGACTATCTCAGTGATAGGGCCTATCTATGCAACCCATCCAAGTTCCCACTTGTCCTTCTGCTTCTCTTGTTAGTCTATCCATGTTTTTATGGTTCTTCTAATAAACTCCTGTCCCTAGCAATCAACCTCATTTTCTCTATTGAATAACACCCCCCACAAAAGAACTTTCACATGTATCTTAAAGAAGTCACAGCTTGGATTCAAAAGATGACAGACTGTTACACATAGTCCCATTTCACTATAATATCCAAGGGGAAGGCTGAATTACATCTATCAGAAAAGATGGGTAATGCCAAAATACATTTAGCTTTAACAGCAAGGTAAAAGAAGAAACTTGACAATGCAAGAGAGGAAGTCTAGAGTCTGTCCTGAAGGTTTCATTCAGCCATTTGGCAAGCGTCTCACTCTCTGCAAGAGGAAGGGTTAATGACCTAAATGTCTCGGGTAGACTGAGCAGCTCTGGGAGGGAAAGCTGATGTTACTGATTGCACTTGGGGAAGCTTCTGATAAGGTGTTCCACATACCAAACCTGCTGCTATCTTCCACTTCCAGACTGCAGGGAAACTGACCTACAGATGGACTCTTCTTTCCCACCCTACAAAATCTCAAGATCCCACACCTCATTTGTGCAGTCTCATTTGCATGGAGAGCACTTCAGTTGTGATTTAAAAAATTGCTTCCAGGACTGCCTGTATGCTCTCTTATTTTATTTCCTATCACCTCCATCATCCCCTGTCTAGTAGGAAGCATCAACAGCAGACTGGGGAGCCACGGTGTAAGATTGAGAGGGTCAGCAAACATGCATTAAACTTTCAGGAATGGACATGTGTGGTACAGGAGAATTGTCTGTATTCTGTCAATCATGTTTTAAATAAATGCTGATTGGCCAGGCAGGAAGCAGGAAGCTTCCCTGGCATTCCTGCACAGACCACCAAGGAGGCAACAATGTAAGCTGCCCAGCTGAGAAAAGGTACCGAGCCATGTGGCTAACATAGATGGGTTAATATAAGTTATAATAGCTAGTAAGAAGCCTGAGATAATGGGCCAATCAGTTAATAACCTAATGTAGACTCTCTGTGTGATTTTCTTTGGGGCTTGCTGGCTGTGGGGTACTGGGCGGAACAGAAACCCCAACGAGCAGGCCCCTCATGTTACACATGTGAAAGAGTAGAAAAGGAAAGGACAACAGGTACATGACACTGACACTGGTACCGGGAGAAGAGACATCAGAAAAACCCGTGTTCTCAGCTGCAGAATGTCATTTTTAAAAGACACCTGCTGAGTCAGCAGTTTGGTGGCCTGAATCCTACTTTAGGAAACTCAGTGTAAAGGGCTGCAGATATGGTTCAGCTGCCTGCTCTTTTAGAGGACCCAAGTTCAGTTCTCCGCATCCATGCCAAACTTCTCACAACCATCTGAACTCTGTCTGGGGGATTGGATGCTGTCTTCTGACCTCTGTGAGCATCCACGTGAAAGTGGTGTCCATTCACACAAAGTCATATACATAAATAAAATGAGCCTTTCAAGATTTGAAATGTAAAGTGAGTGTATGGGACTATATACTGAAACTTGACCTGCTGATACATCTGCATTGTGGAGAAGAAGAACACAATATTTGGCGGTGTGAAAACATGGTTAAAATCAGATTGACAGAGGACAGAAACTCAGAATCTAAGCAACTTACAGGGCATCAAGACCTATGGCACAGATGTAGATCAACCTGAGCCAGCCTTGCAAAGAGCTGCCCAGAGGCGGGACCAGTATTCACAACTGGATTCCTGATAGGCCAATCAGAAGTATGGCCAGCTTCTGTGACTGCAATTGCAAAAGACTACCCAATGCCAAGAGTATTGTCTTCCACAAGATCTCCCCAGAGATGGCCCAAAGACAGTGAGAACTGCATTTGAAATTAAACCTGGAATGATTTCTCAGAGGTATGTTCAGCATCAGAAGCCCAAACTTATAAAGAATGCTGAGGGAAGCTAAAAAGGACGTGATAGGTCTAGGATCTCAGAAAGAAATGCTGAGAGGCTCAGGATAGGAAAGAGCGGGCACACTAACTACATTCACTCTCTATATATACCTATCTTCCTCTCTTCATACACATCCCTTTAATATTGATTACACATTATCAATTGAATAGGCTAGTTCTATTTTAGTCTATTACTCTATTTCTTCCTTTTTCCCTATCCTCCCCCATTTTTGCTTTTTTTTTAAATCTCCCTTTTCATAAACTTTCCCAAGATGCATAGACTGGTCTAGTTTGTGAGGTCTCTGTGCATCAGCTCCTTAGGGTTCTTAGGTACCAGGACTGTTTTGAATGGCCCAATTTCACCTCTCTCTGTTCATTTTATCTTTAGCCAAAACTTCTACCTCTCACCCCCATATCTCTCATTACTGTGTCAATTCATTTCCTTCCCCTTCCTTTTCCACCAACCCAATTTTAATAACTGATCTTACCCAGAAATTTCCCCTCTCACACATATACATGGTAGTTAATATATAGTACACACATTATCATCAGTGGCCACTTACTTTCCAAAGTCTTTTTAAAATTATTATTGTATTTTATAATGGGTCTAATCTCTGATAGTGATTGCTTCTCTTTTAAACTTTTATTGATTCTTTGTAGACTTCACATAATACACCTCAGTCCCATTTATCTCCTTGTCCCTTCTTATCTACACATTGCCTTTGCAACCTACAACCCAAAAATAAGATATAATTTAAATTTTATTGTTGAATCTGTAGTGTGTCACAGTGAGCCACACAGTATACCTTTTAGTCCGTATATCCTTACTTACAAGTGTTCATTGCAATGCGTCACAGGTCTGGTTTGAGTCCTTGCGTTTCTGCTACACTATCAATACTGGACCCTCACTAGAATTTCTCTTAGATATCCTGTTGTTGTCCTATGTCATGGAGATCCTGCATATTTGGATCTGTAGAATAGACCCCTTTATAGCCTAGTCCCCTTTAATGGAAAAAAGAAAGGTTACATAAATAATAAAAAACAAAGTTCTAACTTCTAATGTACAAATACCAATGCAGAATTACAAGAAACATGAAAAATCAAAGCACCCTATCTCCCCCCCAAAATGACTAATTCCCCTGTAATGTCTACCAATGAGAATTATATAGACAAATTCTAAACAAAAATGAAAAGAACACTTATAAAAAGTTTCAAACAAAGAGGACACTATGAGGATTGAATAATATGTTTGAATAATAATGGTCCCCATAGGCTAATATATGAATGTTTAGTTATCAAGGGTTGGAACCACTTAGAAGGATTAGGAGGTATGGCCTTATTGGAAGAAGTATGTCACCAGTTTTGAGGTTTTAAAAGGCCAAGCCAGACACAATGACTTTTTTGCTTTCTTCCTGATGCCTGTGGATTCAACTATAGAACTCTCAATTACTTCTCCATAATCCTGTCTGCCTGCATGACACCATATTTCCAACCACTCTGAAACTGTGAGCAAGCCCCAATTAAATGCATTTTTATAGGAGTTTTTGTGGTCATGGTGTCTCTTCACAGCAACAAAACACTGCCTAAGACAGACACAAACTCATAAATGAATTTTTAAAAACACGAACAGATCTACACTGAAAGCTTGGAAATGAAAATTTTAGTAAGGCAAATAAAAGCCTCATTGGAAATGATCAACATAGGGGTACATGCCAAAGAAGACAGAATATTAGGAACTGAAGACAAAATAGAAGAATTGGTACATTCAGCCAATGAAAATAAAATTTTTAAAATTGAATGGAATATGGAAGTTACTCAAGATACCAAGTAAAAACCAAGTTTATGAATCATGTGCATAGAAGAAGAGCAACATTATGCAAAGGCACTGTGGTAGCTTGGGTGGAAAACATCACACATAGACTTATAGTTTTAGACTCTTGATCCTCAGTGATGATATTTGGGAGGGTTATGGGAATGTGAAGCTACACTGGAGAAAGCATATCACTGGGGTAGGCTCTTCACTCCACCTTCACTTTACTCTCCATGATTTCTACATGTAGTTTAATAAATGATCTATCTGCCTCTTATATGGCCACCTGCTACCATGTCTTCCTGCAATTATGGGTTCTCAGTCTGGAACCATAAGCCAAGCTAAATGCTTTCTTCTATAGATTGCCTTTGGTCATGGCATTTTATCCCAGTTACAGAAAAGTAATTGATACAAGCACAGGAAAGAATTCCAAACAACTGAAGTAGAAGACTTCCAAAATCTAGGGAAAGAGAAGTTCACCCAAATACTAGAGCCAGAAAGAAAACTTTCTACATCCTATTATAGTTAAAATACTAAACATACAGAACAAAAGAAATGCATTAAGTTCTGCATGAGATAAGTACCACGTCACACAGAAAGGCAGGCTGAAAGAATAACACTTAAATTATAAATAGAAACTAAAAGTGAAAAAAGTTTGGATGGACATAGTTCAAGTTCTGAAAAACCACATCTTCCAGCCCAGAAAAATTATCTGCAACAATTAATTCCATGATAAAAATTGGCTAAAATCATTTACGATCATCAGTGGAGCTCTAAGAAAATAATTTTTAGATTGAAAAAATAATAAAGAGGTTACATTCAAGAGGCTACAGGAAGAAACATAAATAATGTTAGAAAAGTAGATAACTGAAGAATAGCAAAATAAGTATACAGAATCAACAAATAACAGAAAGTAACACATACTTCTGATAATAATTCTGAACATTAATGATCCCAATCCCAATTAAAAATACAGGGATTCAGTGATGTGAATCAGCAAATATAATGCTAATGACCTCAGTTTTATTCCCGGAATTCATATAAATGTGGAAAAGGAGAATCTACTATAAAATTATTTCTAACTTCCACACATATGCCTTGATAAACACACACATGCACACACACATGTACATACACATATATGCACACACATACACACATGCACACACAAGTACAAATACAATTAAGTACAATAATATTAATAAATTTTAAAAGAGTTATTTAAAGACAGACACTGGATCAAAACCTTGGTGTACATTTATTTGCAACTCCAAGAAACACACCTCACCATTCAAGCTAGACATTACTTGTGTGAAGATTATGAAAGCTATTCTAGATGATAGGACTAGGAAAAATTCAGATGTTTCCATTGTAACACCTGACAAAATGGACTTCAGAATTTTGTTAAAGTAATTAATCAGAAGACATAAATGATGTCACTTCATTCTGAGTAAAGGAATAAGCCTTCAAGAAGGCAATCCAGTTTTAAACATATACATACAAAACACAAATAAAAGAAGTTTTATAAAACAAATACTCCTAAATGTCAATCCAATGACATCATATATCAAATGGACATAACAAATACCCACAGAAAATTCCTTTTAAATGTTGCAGATCACATTTTTCAACAGCCATGCAACTTTATCTAAGATAAGTCATACACTATCAAAACAGGAAAATTGAAATAATTTCTTTTATTTTATCATAATATAATGGAATAAAGCTAGAAATAAACAAAAAGAATCTACAAAAATTTTAAAAATTAGTAAAAGTTGAGCAATATGCTAGTGAATGGACCACAAAAGAAAATAAGAAATAAATCTTTAAAACTTCCATAATTGAATTAAAATGAAGGTATAGCAAGCCAAAACTTAAGGAATACAGTCAAAGTAGTCCTGAGAGGGAAGTTCAAAATTTAGAAAGACACGAAGTAATGACTCAATGTGTCTTACAGTCTTGAACACACAAGAGAAGCTCAAAAGCAGAAGCTATAATAAATAGCTAAAATCAGAGCAGAACTCAATAAAATAGAAAAAATGAAACAAAGAATGGAGTTTTAGTTGTGCAGACAACACACAGTTGGATGGGAAGACAAAAATCAAGCTGGGATTAAGCTGGAAACATCCTCTTTCCCATCTAGCTAGTGTTAATCCACAGAAGAGCACAGAAGGAGACAACTCTGCATTTCATCTGCTTTTCTACACTCCCACAGACATGGTCAGTTCTCCTAGTCCTGAGACATTTTTTCACCAGTATTAGAGCTAACTTGTTTGGAATCACAGCAGAGACTGAAGATGAGCAAATCACCAGGACACCAGTGCTAGACTAGGACTGCCATGACATCCAGCCTTGCAGACTGAGCTACTCCTGGATTCTTAGTCTTTCCGGTGTGAGACGAACATTGTTGGACTACCCAGATTTTATCCTATAATTCAGTCTATGAATATATTATATATCAATATCTGTCTTCTATAAGTTCTGTTCCTTTAGAGAACCCTGACTAATATAGCCAAGGAGGGCTTATACTCCAGAGGGTAACTTACTACTGTTGTTTCACTAAACTGAAATGCCACAAAATTGCCTTCCAAATATTTATGTTTATAATCACAAACAGATGCTACTCTCAGTCCTAGTCTGAGAAGATTCTCTTTGAAATGAATGGCAGTGAATGCAGAGACTCACAGTTTCTCCAAGTGCTAAGAATAAATAACAGCCATTTAGTCCTAAACAGGACATTATATTACTCCTGTGAGCCTAGGCAAACATTTTAGAGGAAGGCGTGGAAAGATGTAAGAGTTGGGCGATTGGGATAAGAACATGATATATCTCACCAAGATCATGACCTCACAGTATTTGTAGCAGTTTACACATGATTAGAGCTGTCAGTGGTAAACCCTCTATTAGGGTAGTGTCTCAAGGGGAACCTATTTTGTGAACTCTTGGTAACTGATAGATTCAGGGGGACAAAGCAGTCATTGTCATCAGTGGTGCAGCACACACATCCCCAGTTATGAGTAAAATAAAAGTAGCTTAGTTCAAGATATTAAAAAGATATTTGGTGAACATTATAAAATCAGCAAAATGATATGAGTTATACATGTCTTCAAATAATAACTGCATAGTAATGGTCTCAATTTCCCCAATAAAAGTTGTATTGTTGTTGTTGGCTCCAAGAGGCAATGACAAGCATTGTACTAGGGCAAAAGGCTATAAAATGAGATTCTAAGCAAAGGGAACTACGAAGCAGTAGTAGAGAAGCACAGCTTGCTTTAATACTGAGGGAACTTAAGACTTGAATGGACAGCCACACCGTGGAACACCCTACTCTCTAGATCCTCCCCAGTGGGAAAAAAACCCCGGGCCCCTCCCCCAACTCCTTTGGCTTTTCGAATTGGCCAGTAGGGAGTTCCCTGTGGCTAGGCTCCCCCAAAACCCAAACCCCTCCCGTGGCCCATAAAAACTACTAGAACTACCCTGCCACCAAATCTGCCTATCATCCTACAACTTTGGTGGAACTCTGAAACTCAGCTTGTTCAATACTGAGGGAACTTAAGACTTGAATGGACAGCCACACCGTGGAACACCCTACTCTCTAGATCCTCCCCAGTGGGAAAAAAACCCCGGGCCCCTCCCCCAACTCCTTTGGCTTTTCGAATTGGCCAGTAGGGAGTTCCCTGTGGCTAGGCTCCCCCAAAACCCAAACCCCTCCACTTGACCTCCCCAAGATACTAGCCACACCCTGCCTAAGAGCTGAGAGCTTGCTACAACACTGAGAGGATTAAGAGAGAGCACCAAGAGAGCAAACCAGGAGAGAAAACCAAGAGAGCAGGTTATAGAGACTTTCTGAGACAGACATTGACAGTACAAAGCAAACCAAAAAAAAACCCCAAGCACTCAGACAGCCATTGCAAAGATTGGACCAATATGCAAAGACACTGCAGGCCTTATCTGAAGGAAGAGATGGGTAGGCGCCAATGCAAGAAATCCTCCAACAACCTAAAAAGCAACATGGTAACAACAGAACCCAGAAGTCACACAACAGGAAGACTTGATCATCCTAACCCAGAAGAAGCAGAAGAAAATGACATTAAACATAACTTTGTGAAAATGATGGAAACCTTTAAAGAGGAAATTGAAAACTCCCTTTAAAATATGGAGGAAAAGACAAACAAAAAATTGGAAGAAATTAATAAATCCCCCAAAGAAACCCAAGAAAAAACAACCAAACAGGTGAAGGAAAAAATTCAAGACCTGAAGATTGAAGTAGAGGTAATAAAGAAAACACAAACAAAAGGATTTCTGGATATGGAAAATCTGGGCAAATCAACAGGAACTGCAGAGAGAAGTATAGCCAACAGAATACAAGAGATAGAAGAAAAAAATCTCAAGCATTGAAGATACTGTAGAGAAATAGACTCATAGGTCAAAGAAAACATTAAATCTAACAAATTCTTAATACAAAACATCCAGGAAATCTGGGGCACCATAAAAAGACCAAACCTAAAAATAATGGAGTAGAAGAAGGAGAAGAACTCCAGGTCAAAGGCACAGAAAATATATTCAACAAAATCATAGAAGAAAACTTTCCCAACCTAAAAAAGGATATTCCTATGAAGGTACAAGAAGCTTACAGAACACCAAATAGACTTGCTCAAAAAAAATCCCCTTGCCATATAATAATCAAAACACCAAACATACAGAGTAAAGAAAAAATATTAAGAGCTGCAAAGAAAAAAGGTCAATAACACATAAAGGTAAACCTATCAGAATTACACCCAATATCTTAATGGAAACTATGAAAGCCAGAAGGTCCTGAATAGATGTGCTGCAGACACTAAGAGACCATGGATGCAAGCCCAGACTACTATACCCAGCAAAGCTTTCATTCACCATCAATGGAAAAAACAAGATATTCCATGACAGAAACAGATTTAAACAATACATATTCATAAACCCAGCCTTACAGAAAGTGCTAGAAAGAAAACCCCAACCCAAGAAAGCTAACTGCACCCACAGAAAAACAAACATCTAATAACCCCCCATCAGCATAACTCAAAGAAGGGAAACACACAAACACTATTTACTCCAAAAAAATCCAGAATTAACAACCACTGGTCATTAATATCACTTAATATCAATGGACTCAATTCACCTATAAAAGGACACAGGCTAAGAGGATGGATACAAAATCAGGATCTAGTCTTATGCTGTATACAAAAAACACACCTCAACCTCAAAGACAGACACTACATCAGAGTAGACGTTTGGAATATGGTTTTACAATCAAATGGACTAAGAAAAAAGCAGGTGTGGCTATCCTAATATCTAACAAAATTGATTTCAAACTAAAATCAGTCAGAAGAGATGGAGAAGGACACTTTATACTCATAGCAGGAACAATTCATCAAGATGAAGTCTCAATCCTGAACATCTATGCCCCTAATACAAGAGCACCCACATATGTAAAAGAAACATTATTAAAACTTAAATTACACATCAAATCCCACACACTAATAGTAGGAGACTTCAACACTTCTCTCTCGCCAATGGACAGGTCAACCAGACAGAAACTTAACAGAAAAATAAGAAGACTAATAGATGTCATGAATCAAATGGACTTAATAGATATCTATAGGACATTCCACCCAAACACAAAAGAATATACCTTCTCAGCACCTCACGGAACCTTCTCTAATCACATACTCAGTAACAAAGCAAACCTCCACAGATACAAAAAAAAATGGAGTAACACCCTGATCATCATGGATTAAAGTTAGAATTTAACAATAATAATACTCTCAGAAAGCCTACAAACTCATGGAAATAGAACAGTCAACTGCTGAACCACCCCTGGGTCAAGGAAGAAAAAAAAAGAAAGAAATTAAAGACGTCCTTGAATTCAATGAAAATGAAGGTACAAGCCAGGCGGTGGTGGTGCACACCTTTAATCCCAGCACTCGGGAGGCAGAGGCAAGCAGATCTTTGTGAGTTCGAGACCAGCCTGGTCTACAAGAGCTAGTTCCAGGACAAGCTCCAAAGCCACAGAGTGGCTCACAGGACAATATTACACCAATTTGATTAAAAAAGGGGTATTTTATTGGAGGGGATAAAACTTACAGATCAATGTCCCAAACCACGTTCCTCTGGTTGCAAACAGGAAACCGAGTCTAGCAGTCAGCANNNAAGCCGGAAGCAAGTTAGTTCGGAGAGCGGCTGTGGCTTTTTTATAAAATGAAAACCACGCCCCACATTGGGCGGGTATCTTAGAAGCCATTGGCTGAAAGCAAGAGGGCTTAATCTCCTGCAGCAACAGAGAAACCCTGTCTCGAAAAACCAAAAAAAAAAAAAAAGAAAGAAAAGAAAAAAAGAAAAGGAAGGTACAACATATTCAAACCTATGGGACACTATAAAAGCAGTGCTAAGAGGAAAGTTCACAGCACCAGTGCCCACATAAAGAAAATGGAGAAAGCTTACATTAGTGACTTAACAACACACCTGAAAACTCTAGAACAAAAAGAAACACTCACCCAGGAGGAGTAGAAGACAGGAAATAATCAACAAAATAGGCTGAAATCAATAAAATAGAAAGAAAAAATACATAGAATCAAGGAAACAAGGAGCTGGTTCTTTGAGAAGATCAACAAGATAGACAACTCTTTATCCAAACTAATCAAAAGAGAGAGAACATCCAAATTAACAAAACTAAAAATGAAAAGGGGGACATAACAACAAACACTGAGGAAATTCAGAGAATCATTAGATCATACTATAATAAACCTGTATTCCACAAAATTGAAAAATGTTAAAAAAATGGATAATTTCTTAGACAGATACCATATTGCAAAAAAATCAAGACCAGGTGAGCAATTTAACTAGACCTATAAACTGCAAAGAAATAGAAGCTGTCATCAACAAAAAAACAACAACAACAACAAAAAAAAACCGCCCAGGGCCAGATGGTTTTAGTGCAGAATTCTACCAGAACTTCCAAGAAGAGCTAATACCTATGCTCCTCAAAGTGTTCCACATAATAGAAACCTAAGGAACATTGCCAAACTCTTTTTATGAGACTACAGTTACCCTGATACCAAACCACACAAAGAATCAACCAAGAAAAAGAATTACAGACCAATCTCACTCATGAACATAGATGCAAAAATATTCAATGAAATACTGGCAAATCGAACCAAAGAACAAATAAAAAAAAAATCATCCACTATGGTCAAGTTGGCTTCATCTCAGAGATGCAGGGATGGTTCAACATATGAAAATCTATCAATGTAATCCATCATAAAAATAAACAGAAAGAAAAAAACATATGATCATTTCATTAGATGCTGAAAAAGCATTTGGCAAAATCCAACACCCATTCATGATAAAGGTCTTGAAGAGATCAGGGATACTAGGAACAAATCTAAATATAATAAAAGCAATATACCACAAGCCAACAGCCAACATCAAATTAAATGTAGAGAAACTCAAAGCAATTCCACTAGAATCAGGAACAAGACAAGACTGTCCACTCTCTCCATATCTCTTCAATATAGTTCTTGAAGTTTTAGCAATAGCAATAAGAAAACAAAAGGAGATCAAAGGATTCAAATTGGAAAGGAAGAAGTCAAACTTTCATTATCTGCAGAGGATATGATAATATATATGTGACCCCCCAAATCTCTACCAGAGAAGTCCTACAGCTTGACAAACACCTTCAGTGATGTGTCAAGATAAAAGATCAACTCAAAAAATCAGTAGCCCTCCTATACACAAATGATAAAGAAGCTGAGAGGGAAATCAGAGAAACATCACATTTCACAATAGCCACAAATAACAAAAAATTATCTTGGGGTAACACTAACCAAAGAAGTGAAAAACCTATTTGACAAAAACTTTGTCTTTGAAGAAAGAAATTGAAGAAGATACCAGAAAATGGATAGATCTCCCATGCTCTTGGATAGAAAGGATCAACATAGTAAAAATTACAATCTATAGATCAATGTAATCCCCATCAAAATCCCAACACAATTCTTCATAGACCTTGAAAGAACAATACTCAACTTCATATGGAAAAACAATATACCCAGGATAGCCAAGACAATCCTGTACAATAAAGGAACTGCTGAAGGCATTACCATCCTTGACTTCAACTATTACAGAGCTACAGTAATGAAAACAAGCTTGATACTGGCATAAATTCAGAGATGTTGACCAATGAAATTGAATTGAAGAACCGGATATTAATCCCCACACCTATAAACACGTGATTTTTGAGAAAGAAGCTAAAATAATACAATGGAAAAAAGAAAGCCTCTTTAACAAATGGTGTTGGCAGGATGTCAACTTGTAGAATGAAAATAGATCCATATCTATCACCATGAACAAAACTCAAGTTGAATGGATTAAAGACCTCACCATAGATCCAACCACACTGAACCTGATAGAAGAGAACGTGGGAAGTAGCCTGCAACACATGGGCACAGGAGACCACTTCCTATATAGTGAAACCCCAGTAGCACAGACAATAAGTGCAACAATGAATAAATTGGACCTCCTGAACCTGAGAAGCTTCTGTAAAGCAAAGGACACAGTCAATAAAACAAAAAGGTAACCTACTAAATGGGAGAAGATCTTCACCAACCCCACATCAGACAAAGGACTGATCTCCAAAATATATAAAGAACTCAAGAAAGTAGACATTAAAATTTTAAATAACCCAATTAAAAAGTGGGTACTGAACTAAACAGAGAATTCTCAACAGAAGAAATTCAAATAGCCAAAAGATACTTAAGGACATGTTCAACTTCCTTAGCCATCAGGGAAATGCAAATCAAAACAACTTTGAAATACCATCTTACACCTGTCAGAATGGCTAAAAAACATCAATGAGACATTATGCTGGGGATGATGTGGAGTAAGGGGAACACTCATCCATTGCTGGTGGGAATGCAAACTTGTACAACCACTTTGGAAGTAAGTGTGGTGGTTTCTCAGAAAATTGGGAGTCAACCTACCTCAGGATCCAGCAATTCCACTCTTGGGAATATACCCAAGAGATGCCCAATCATACTACAAAAGCACTTGTTCAACTATGTTTATAGAAGTATTATTTGTAATAGCCAGAACCTGGAAACAACCTAGATGCCCCTCAACTAAAGAATGGATAAAGAAAATGTGGCACATATACACATTAGAATACTACTCAGTGGTAAAAAAAAAATGACATCTTGAATTTTGTGTGCAAATGGATGGAAGTAGAAAACACTATCCTGAGTGAGATAACACAGACCCAAAAATATGAATATGGTATGTACTCACTCATTAGTAGATTCTAGCCATAAACAAAGGACATTGAGCCTATAGTTCATGATCCTAGAGAAGCTAAGAAATAAGGTAAACCCAAAGAAAAACATATATAGATCCACCTGGAAATTGTAAATAGACAGAATCATGTGATAAAATTGGGAGCATGAGTGTTTGGTGGAGAGGGAGGGTAGAAAGGGAAGAGGAGAGGAGAAGGGGAGGGTTGAGGAGAACTTGAGGGAATGGGATAGTCGAGATGGAGGAAGGACAGACATGAGAGCAAGGAAAGAGATATCTTGATTGAGGGAGCCATTATTGGGTTAGCAGAAACCTGGCTCTAGAGAAATCCCCAGGAATCCACAAGGATGACCCCGGCTAAGACCCTAAGCAATAGAAGGGAGGGGGCCCAATCTTGACTTGCCCTGTAATCAGACTGATGATTATCTTTTTTTCTTTTTTCTGATGGTTGTCTTAAATATCACCATAGAACCTTCATCCAGCAACTGATGGAAACAGGTGGAGGCTTGCATTGGAACACTGGACTGAGCTCCCAAAATCCAGTTGAAGATTGGGAAGAAGGAGCAGTATGAGCAAAGAGGTCAAGACCATGATGGGTTCGCCCACTGAAACAGTCTACCTGAGCTAATGGGAGCTCACCAACTCCAGCCAGACAGGGAAGGAGCAAGCATAGGACCAAACTAGTCCCTCTGAATGTGGTTGACAGTTGATTTTTGGGGCAGACTGAGGGTCCACTGGCAGTGGCACCAGGACTTATCCCTACTGCATGTACTGACTTTTGGGATCCTATTCTCTTTGAATGGATACCTTGCTCAGCATAGATATGGTAAAGAGGGCCTTGGACTTTCCACAAAGCAATGTGCCTTACCCTCTCTGAGGATTGGATGGGGGAGGGGTGGGAGAGTATGTGGAGAGAATTGGAGGAGGGGAGGGAGTGGGAACTTGAATTGATATTTTTTTTAAAAATCTAAAAAATTAAAAAAGAAGAAGTAGTAGTTATTTTAATTTCCAAAAAAATAAAATTCAAAATAAAACTACTCAGAAGAAATAAGCAGGGAAATTTCATACTCATTAAAGGAAAAAATACACCTCTAGGATATTACAATCATAAGCATATATACACCAAACATGGGACATCTGATTTTGTAAAAGAAACATTATTAGATCTAAAACAATAGATTGACCCCAACACAGTGATAGTGAGTGGTTTTAAAACCTTACCCTCAATAATTGGCAGGTAATTACTAGACAGAAACTCTGTTAAATAAATCAAATAGACCTAACACATTCTACCTGCACCATAGCCAAATTCCATGCCAAGCCTGTTTGTGCATCTTCACCAGAACTCACAGCCTATACTCTAATTCAACATGTTGTGTCCACACCAGAAACACAAAGATTGCAAATTACCATTCTACCCATATTAAACTATTTCAACATCCCACTAAGTGTCCAAAAGATAAGTCAACTGGACAGAGGTGCCACCCCTTTATCCAAAAAAGTCTAGAATGTTTGGTTAAAAGCATCACCTTAGCTCCCTGGCACCCCTTTATACAAATAATTTGGATTGTTTAGTTAGGGGGCTTAAGCCCAGCCCCTGACATCCATTTTTGGAATGTTGAGTGGGAAGTTCTATTTCAAAGCTCCCTCTCCTGGGAGTTGCCTCAGTCTAAACTCCATCTCTAAGAAAGCCCACCAAATGGTGACACCCTCCCCAGGGAGGATTAAGAAAGCCTGCTAAACAGTGAACCCTCCACAGGGAAAGTCAAGACCATTCCCACAGGCTATTTAAACTGCCCCCAGGGAACGAAGACATGCTCTCCCAGTTTCCCATGGTCTTTCAGTTCTCTGTTCCCTTCTTCATGTTTTCCTGGGGACCACCCAGGAGTGTTGGCAGCCATTAAACCTGGGCATCTTCGAACTCATTCTTATTTGGTCTGATCAGGTTTATTTGTGTTGGCAGAGAGGTTGGTTTTCTAAGGAAAATTACTTAACAATCCCCAGAAAGTAGAAAGAGACTATGAGAAGGGGGAAAGTGTCTTTGGTTGGAGAAGGTGGAAGAATGTATGTGGTATGAAAGTGCAAGCTTCATATTGGGGTGGGGAGATTGGGAGGAGAGGCAACTAAAGTCAATGTTGTATGAAAAACCATAAAGAAATGTAATACAGGCCCATGCTTTTGATGGCGGCTGGTCCTTGGTGAATGGTACAGGAGTGGTAAGACCAAGTCCTAGGCTCCTAGGTACTCTGCTCGATTGGGAGGCCCTCTTTCCCCCCTCCCCCGGCTTTTCTGTGTTCCACACCCCAGAGTGTCCCTGGGCTGCGTTCCCCTTTGACAGGGGCCCGGGTTCCCCGGGGGACTTGGCCTGCATCAGGGCTGTGGCCTTGGACAAGGATGGGTCCAGTATAAACCTGAAGGGCTCCAGCAGAGAAGCCCGCCCTTTTGATGGCGGCTGGTCCTTGGTGAGCGCCACAGCTTCAGATCCACCCAACAGGAGTGGTAAGACCAAGTCCTAGCCCCCTAGGCACTCTGCTCGATTGGGTGGCCCCCTCTCCCCCCTCCCCCAGCTTTTCTGTGTTCCACACCCCAGAGTGTCCCTGGGCTGTGCTCCCCTTTGACGGGGGCCCGGGTTCCGTGGGACTTGGCCTGCATCAGTGGCCTTGGACGTGGGTGGGTCCAGTATAAACCTGCAGGGCTCCAGCAGAGAAGCAGCCCCTTGGATGGCAGCTGGTCCTTGGTGAGCACCACTGCTTCAGAATCGTCCGACTGGAGTGGACCAGAGCAAACCACTCAGACCAAGAAAGTGACCACTATCTACTACTAGTTGATCTACCTGGAGAGGAAGAGATGGGCAGACACCAATCCAAGACTTCTTCTAACAACCTGAAAAGCAACATAACAACACCAGAATCCAGCAATTATGCAACAAGAATATCTGAACAAATTAATCCAGAAGAAGTAGAAGAAATCGACTTTAAACATGCTTTACAAAAGTGATAGAGACCATTATAGAAGAGGTGAAAAACTCCTTTAAAGAAAGAGATGAGAAGACTAACAAAAAGTTAGAAGAAATGAATAAATAC
>JAQHUG010000236.1:3130791-3163709 GCA_028555095.1 Dicrostonyx torquatus | reverse complement strand
AGGGGGGAGGGCCTTGGGCTTCCCATAGGACAGTGTGTCCTGCACCATCGTGAGGAAGCAGGGGGAGGGTGGTGGGGGAGCGGGAGGGCCGGGAACAAGGGGAGTAAATGTAAATTTTTCTTTTATCAATAAAAAAAAAAAAGTTTAAGGCTCCAAGAGTGGCTATGGTAATGAGGATATCAAGGCTACTGGCAAGCTCAGGGTCATCATATGAAACATCCTGCCTATGGTTATGGAGGAGACAGCCTATTCCACCTCCTGACACATTCTCAATCTAAATCTGCAGTACCCATCTGTACTCGGTGCTTGAGGAAGGCACACAGATACAGAGCGTGGAACAGATCTGTGAGGTGGCTCCAGTAGCACCTCTATCCAGACACTGGACCTCATTGGCTTTGGTGACAACAGGCAGGCACTTGCAGTTCAAGCCAAGGCCTTCAGATTCCAAGCCATATTTTTTTACCCCTATTTGTACCACAGGATAGAGTGGTCCCTGGGTGTGTGGAAGGTCTACAACACGCAGTACTTGCTGAATCTCCTTGTACTGCAATCTGAAGGAGCATAACCACATCAGCAACTTCAGTATCAAGCAGATAAGGCAAAGTATTCCTTGTGAACAAGGTGGCCTGGAGGATAAGAAAGCCTTAGCTCAGGCCCTCAAAGGAAGATTACTAGGGGCAACTCTCCGTGTGCATGAATTTGAGCCCACCTGTATGAATAGCTTCACTCAGGGTCAATTGAAAGATGCTCAACAAAAAAAAGAGAGAGGGGGAGGAAGGAAGGGAAGGAAGGGAAGGAAAGAAGGAAAGAAAAAGAAGAAAGGAAGGAAGAAAGGAAGGAAGGGAGGAAGGGGGGAGGAAGGAAGGAAGAAAGAAAGAAAGCTGCACCAAACCTCATCTGCATGCCACAAATGTCCTGGTACAGTGAACAAGTGTCTCTAAAGATAAGGGAGAGAGCAGCCACTGAGATCCATGGTGCAATTACAGGTCACATCCAAGTAGGCTTACTAAACTGTGTTAACAAAGAACTCTTGGTTACTTCAGCTCTTTGGCCAGTCATAGACCAGCCAGCAGTTCATCACAAGCTCAGCCAGCACCACATACACCTCACTTCCTCCTACAGCCATGGATTCCAGTGACTCACAGTCTCCTCCATAGTAACATACCTTTCCCAAGCTCTCTTTCTCAAACAGACCACAAAACACAATTGACAACACCCCAACAAGCAATAGCAGAGAATTCTGAAAGATGCATGTAAGAATTCATATAAACTTGGGATCAAGAGACAGTGTAAAACAGATGAACTAAAAACTCCTACACAGAGAAATGTCTCTTACATGTGAGCAGCACACTAAAGAGGCAAGCTTGCTGTGAGTTAGTAAAATCTTCCAATGACGGGGTAGGTGGAAGAAGGAAAAAGAAAAAGAATAGTATTACATTTCATACACTGTACTCAAATATATTTTCTCAGTTTCAGATCCTTGGCTATTTTATTGAGTGGAAAATTTTGGACAAGAAGGATTCAAGAAGAATGTTGCATTTTTATGATAACTTGTCAGATTTTTTTATGAACAAACTCACTTTTTTAGACATTGATAAATTCTTTTCTTCATTTGATATTCTATACAAGAACCTTTCACATATGTTATTGATGTAAATTATTTTTAATAAATCTTCCTAGATTTGTATCAGCTAGTTACATGTTCTATTCATAGTCTTTTGTGAATCATTGCCTTTGTTTTAAAAAAAATGGTATATTTTGAGCCTTTGTAAAGATACATTCTTGTTTCTGTGACCAAAGTAAAACTTTAAACTGCCCCAAACAGAAAAGAAATGGCTATCTAAACAGAAGAAGTATGTTTTTGTTTCAGTGTGAGTTATTGTTAACATATTTGTTTTTTGTAAAGATGGACATTTCACATTTGATGAAGTTTTAAATAAAAATTAACTAAAATTTCTGTTAAAAAATAAGACACAGACTGGTTGAATGGTTTAAAAAACAAGACATATCTATTAGTTATCTCCCAGGAATGTACCACATCATCAAAGATGGACACTACTTCAGCATGAAGATATTCCAAATAAAAGAGAACCAGGGAACAAGAAGTCGACAAAATAGGCTTTGAACAAAGATTAGCCAGAAAAAGTAAAGTAACTTCAACCTGATTAAGGAACAAAACACATCAAGAAAGCATCACAATTTTAAACATATAGTGAGAGCAGGTGGCTGAGCTTGACTTATTAAGGCTCCCAGGGTACAAGTAGTGACACTCACAGCTCCAATAGCAGGCAGGCATTGCCAGATATAGGCATTTGCACAGAAATGAATACATTTTTCCCTCCAATACTAGGTGAGAGGGTTGAGAGTGGAAAAGATAAGAGCATGAGGCTACTGGATCTGATGGTCTCAACCTCTCACAGTTTCTTCCAGAGTTATCCTGGATACTTTGCAAAAGTGGAAGCAAGCAAAGCTGTCATCTCTCACACAGAGGGACTACCACGAGGGGGTATCAGCCTAGCAAGTCAGTCTGGGTTCCTCTCTCTCTCTCTTGTTCCTCCTCCCTCCTAGAAGTCCTCTGGGCTTTAGTTAAGAACAAACTTCTGGGAGATGAGGCAGTACAGAGCAAGCACCCACAAGAGATTACTTACCCTTAGGATATATTTAAGAGAATTCTCATCACCTAGAAACTATGGAGTGCATTCTAGAGGTATTCATTCATATATGACAACAGTCAGGGTCAACCAGGAAACAATGAGGAGACAAAGGGGAAAGGAGAGATGATCCACTCTGGGCAGGAACCGGTCAAGTGTCCCTGTGTTCTGTTTTATTTTAGTCATCCTTGTACATCTCCTGACTCCTCCCTGAACACCAGCTCGCCAGCAAAGGAAGTGATAGGAAGGAAAAGGGTATGGATAAGTGAGAAGAAAAGACAAAGTTTCAACAGCTCAGAAGCAAAACAGTGAGGGCAATGAAAAAGTAAAAACACAAGAATCAAAGCTGGGGAACAGAACTTATGGGAGGGTATGGCAGGGCTATGGAGTTGGCAGAGAGACAGGGACAAGTCTAGGAGCACCAAAAGACAGAGAGTGAGAGGGTCCAAGCATAGGAGTGAGGCCAAGCAAGAGTTAAAGCAGCATTCTTCTGGGTCTGCCATTAGATGGGTTCCAGGCTACCATGCTGCAGCCCATCAAAAATTACTACAGACAGTATACTACCCAATTGTCTCCAAGATGGGTTCTCCAGGAAGACAACAAATTTCCTGCTTCTTGCATAATACACCAGGCATGCATGGAGATCTGTGGCTCCTCCATCCAACCCCTGCAGAGTATTGCATCATGTCCAGGGAACTTGAGCAGTACTTTAAATTTAATTTCTGGTGTCTCCTGACACCAGTCCATATGAAGTGTGTGAGCTGCTTTCTGTCCAAGGAAAATCACACAGGACATGTGTTGCATTGACTGCCTCTACACGGTCTCGCTGTCCCTGTCCTTTTCCATGTGAAAAAATCTGCTACTCTTTTCATTTACTGGGTCCCTGTGCAGAAGGAGGCAACCTCCTTCCTTTGAATCTCCTACCCCAAATTTTATCAGAAGTAATGGCTCTTGCTCACTGCTAAGCTGATTCTCCATTTTGACTTCTAATACTCAGTGCTTGCATCTTTATTGTTTTCTGCATGCAGGAATATTGCTCTAGTTTTTGAGCCACATATTCCTAAAGAGAAACCATGGCTTTCTGCTATCTATATCTTCTGAACTCTAGTACTACTTCTAGTAGTACAACAGTACTCCCTCCTTGCAATTCCTGTTTTTTCCTGATCTATTTTATAGGGGTGAGAAGAAGAAATTAAGCACCCTTGTACAAAAAGAGGACACTGAAGGGGGAAAAAGGCTGTGTGCATAGAGACCCAGTTTCTGACACAAAGATGATGGGGACACCAGGCTGATGTGGAAGCCTGCACAAGTGTGCCATAATCTCCAGTATGCTACATGAACCTCTTCAGGGCTGGATAGATGACTTAGCAGTTAAGAACACTGGTTGCTCTGGCAGAGACCCTGGGTTCGATTCCCAGCAGCCACATAGTAGTATACAACCATCCCTAATTTCAGTTCTAGGCAGAGAGTTGATGCTTTCATCTCACCTCCATGGGCACCAAACATGCATGTAGTGCTCAGACATACATGTAGACAAAAATTCACATATAAGCTAAAATGACTAAATCTAATAAAAAATTAAAAAGATTCTCCAAGAATGACTTAATGAGTAGAATGTCTGTGACTGTGGAGAGCTGGAATGTTATACATCAGAAGCCAAATAATCTTGGACTATTTTTAGACCCCTTCAGCTACTCATTGCCCATCTCCATGTTTGACCTACTATCCAGTGACTATTAGATAAGTCCTTTCTGAACTTGACAGACCTCTGGCTTCCACCAATCCAAAGGCTGAGTGGTGTAGGAGGTCCTTCTATATTTCTGTTGCTTTCATTGGTTAAATAAAAAGACTGCCTTGGCCTTTTGATAGGGCAGCCCTTCCTTAGATGGGCAGAACAAAATGTTGGGAAGAAGGGAAGTGTGGGAGACGCCTTGCTGCTCCTGCCTAAGATGGACGCTGGTTAGACTCATGCTGGTAAGCCACGTCCTTGTGGTGAACACAGATTAATAGAAATGGGTTAATCAAGATGTGAGAGTTAGCCAATAAGAGGCTAGAGCTAATGGCCAGGCAGTAATTAAAATTAATACAATTTCCATGTGATTATTTCGGGTGTAAACTAGCTGGGCAAGGTGGAACAAAGGGCCCACACTCCTCTCAGGCAGTGGGATGCAGCCCACTCCTCTTTACTACAGTTTGGCACCTAACGTGGTTGACTGACTCCATGTAAAATCTGAGAGAATTTCAAAAAGAAACAGAGTTTAACAGAGTTTTTCCTGTTTGTTGGCACTGTGCTGCAGAAAGTTTTTTCTCACTCAGCAGCCGCAACAGTAAAAAAGCCATGGCAGGTTTAAAATGCCAGCTTTCTTGGCTATGCTGCCAGTGCCATCACTGGCTCCTGCTGGAGACAGAGTGTTTGGACTGATTAAAGTGCTACAGCTTGCTTGATGGCAATGTGGACTGCTGTGTACCTGGAACTGTGAACAGCTCAGGGGCATCAAATAGCTCTGAAGCAAGAGCAGCTCCGCCATGCTGAACTGTGCTAATATTAGGCAGGAACTATCATAATCATCATAATAACGGCACAGTAAAGGTTTAGACTGGGCGGGAAACAGGCAGTACCGTATTACCCCTACATGGTGCAACTTAAGTTTGTAAGAAGTGCTTAGCATTTTAAGAAGTGCTCCTGGATAGTAAAGAATTACCGAGTCACAATAGGACAGATTCAGACATAAAAGACCTCTAAATGGGTCACAATGTTGGTTGGGTATATGTAGGCTTGGGAGAGAAAAGAAAAAGAGTATAGAAAATCATGAAATAAAGTTAATGCTTTAAAAAAGGGTAAAGTCTTTAAAGAGACAGAGTACAGATAGTCATAGATTAAAAAAAATAAGCCACGTAAATATGGAAAATTCATAGAATGTCTGGATTATGTATTTTATTGTGTTTTTTTTAATTTTTTGAGTGTAAAGGTGCTAAGTACATGGAGATTTTTTATTGTATGTGCTGCCAAGCTAAACCAGCATGGATATTATTAAAAAGGTATAATGACTTCAAAATTTGAGTATGAGGACATGATGCTTTGGAAAAGAGGTTCTTCTTTTGTTTTCACAGAAGACAAGAACCTAAGGATTGTTTCCAGACCAATAATATGGTTTCATAGACCCCGGCCTCCTGAAAGGTCACAGTGAACACCTTAAAAAAATTACTAACTCAACTGGTGACTGAGATGAACCTGACACACAGGATACACCATGAAAGACCTAATTGACAGCACCCCCATACAGCAGGAAGAAATTTGGAGAGAAACAAACTATGCCCCTATTCCCAAATATTGTTTATAAATGCTCTTTTACATTTAAAAGAGGATTTGATATAGATGTGGATAATTTGCATTGATATGGATTTTGCTTTATTGATATAAATTTAAGGTCAATTTTGTTATATGTATATGTATTCTGCTCTTGATTAAAGTATTGTGATTGTGTAGTTCATTTTAAAATGTAGTGTATAATTAGGAAATATAGGTTGTTAATGGATAATCATCGATAATAGTCAAGTCATGTTAGTTAGATTTTCTAGATATATAGCAATAGATACGCATTCTTCATATCTTTCAAATACTACAGAATATGGCATTTACTTTTTTAATAACTTAGGGCTTTTCATGACAATGAGACACATCTGCTCCTGGTAGTACCAATCTATTTCAAGAGGAAGATGGGTTTTGAAGAGGCTCCTTATGGAGTTTGTTAGTCATTTGGGCAAGAAACTGCTCTTGCCCAGACTGTTGCATAAACTGGACAGAAAGAACCCACAGAGAGAGGACTGCTGAACTTGCCTAAAGGTGAGATTATTCTTAGGGGTTCCTGTTTCATGAAAGAGTCTGCGAGACATTCTGCAGGACACAGAAGAAAGTGAGTGAACTGTCTTTGAATTTTCCTGCTTCATGGAAATGTCTGCTGAATACTATGGGCCTGAAGGCTGAAGATGGATGCCCCAATGATACAAAGAACTTTGGGTGACTATACAGGTAGCAAGATGTCTCTGTCATTTCTAGAGTTTTGGAAGTTGTTTACTTAGGTAATATTATATCCTTCTGGAGTCTTTGATGGAATTGAAAATAGATAGATAGTTATAGTTTTTCTTTGTTATGATAAAAGATAAAATAGATATAAATAATGTAGCTGTAATTCTTGTTGATAACTGTTTTGTTATATGCAAATTTACTATGTTAAAGTGAAAGCCTTTCTTTTTTGTTTAAACAGAAAAGGGGAATTGGTGTAGGAGATCATTCTGTATTTCTGTTGCTTTCATTGGTTAAATAAAGAGACTGCTTTGGCCTTTTGATAGGGCAGCCCTTCCTTAGGTGGGCATAGTAGACAGAACAGAATGCTGGGAAGAAGGGAAGTGTGGGAGACGCCATGCTACTCCTGCCCAAGATGGCAGACTCATGCTGGTAAGCCATGTCCTCGTGGTGAACAAAGATTAATAGAAATGGGTTAATCAAGATGTGAGAGTTAGCCAAATAAGAGGCTAGAGGTAATGGGCCATGCAGTAATTATATTAATACAATTTATGTGTGATTATTTTAAGTGTAAACTAGCTGGGCGGGATGGAACAAAGGGCTTGCACTCCTCTCGGGTGGTGGGACGCAGCCTGCTCCTCTTTACTACAGCTGAGAATCTCACAAGGTAGCATCTGAGGCCTATAGTGCAGACTTCCCTGCTTCACTGGAACTTGCCTGCCTGATGTTTCCAACTATTTATTTTGTTACTGTTATCTTTTGAGACAGGGCCTCAAGTAGCCCAGGTTGGCCTCTAATTTGCTATATAGCCAAAGATGACCTTGAAGTTTGACCCTCCTATGTCTGTCTCTACAGAAGTGCACCACCATGCCCTGGGAAACATTTGAGCAATGTGACCACACTGGAAATGTAACTGGCCTGGCAGAAACAAAGGTTCTCTAAAGAAACACCTGTGCTGAGTCTGACTATCAGATTACTGAAACAATGAACCTAAAAAAAATGAGAATTTTTCCAAGAATCTCATGCTGGGAGAAGGAAAAAAACACCTCCAGAGGGAGAACTAGAAAGAGATTCACTCAATTCTAATAACTTCTCAGAGCACCTTAGAGGATGCAACAAACAGAAGGATGGAATGACAGGTCAAAGGTGGTGGGACTTTTTAGATGTACATATCCTTGACCCTCTAATTAAGTTCAGGTCTCACTTCAGAACCCTGAAGATGGACTTTAGGGTTCCCTGGATCTTTTCATCCTACCCCTTGAAAGGTCCACATTAAACATCCACCCTTTCTCACATTTTACTCTTAACTTGGCTCTTTAATTGTCTTATTGAAGATGGATGGTTGAGCACAGGTTGTAACCTAACCCCCATATTCAATAACAGAAAGAAGAACAAGGGATCCAGTGACAATTCTCCCTAGTTCATTAAGAAGACTGACATGACATACAGGTATCCAGTGACAATTCCCCCTAAGTTCATTAAGAGGCCGGATATTACATACAGGTTTAAATAGAAAACAAGAGGTGCACATGGCTGAGCCATCCTAGTAAGGCATAGATCTCATCTTGATGCTAGTGTCTACTGCAGAGTGGTCCAGCAAGTTGTCAGAATTGTATGACAGCTCTTTCTGGCTGATAAGCTGTTCCAGCCTTTTCCATCTTCTAGCATAAGATCCTGCTGGAAATTTCGGTTTCTTGGTGTCCATTGTTTCATTAGTCTGATAGTTGAACAGAAAGGTATATGACTCTCTTTAGACTCTCTTTATTCCTGCCAGGTCAGTTAAAGGAGAAGCAAAGCCCAGTGTAGGTTTTATAAAAGTGTTTGTGAATTAGTTCGGAAACACAAAGTTGAACAAACAAAATGATTTCAAGGAGACAACTAACACTCATTCCAAATAGCTTCACAAGAAAGTGAAAATTAGCATGCCTCTTGTAACAGGAAGACCCAAGTTGTTCCAAGGTCTAGGAAGAGGCTCAACCAGTAATAAAACTGCAGAAAAGGAATTCTGTTCATAGAGACACACAAAAAGCTGATTTCTGTGATTCATTTTATCCCTACCCCGACAGAAAGCACAGAGAATTAAGGAATGTTGTCCCATCAGACTTGATTTTGAAGGATTTTTCCAGCAGCACTGCTGTGTATGGAGTGGACAGTGTCAAGCTGGAGGCAGAGAAAACTAGATAAGATATTCTGTCATTAATGTAGAGGAGAAAATAAAGACAGCCTGAGTCAGGCAGAAAGGAGGCAAAGAGAAACACCTATGGTGGAGTTGAATATGGAGGCATGTGGGCATGCAAGGGTAAAGGAAAGAGAGTGGCCTGGCCTCTGGGGTTTGCCTTAAAGACCAGTTAAAGGGAATTGGGGTAAAGCCTGTCGTTTCTGAGGTACTATACAGAGGAAGCAAATGTGGATGCTTGACCTTTACGGAAGCCATGCTAGAGGATAAAATGAATCACAGAAATCAGCTTATTCCTGCAAACCTGAAGGCACGACAAGGAAATAATAGACGAGACAACCCTCAAAAGTGTGGGAACCAAGAGAGAGAGCCCAGCGAGAAACTGAAGAGCATCTATGTTAAAGGGCAAAAGAGTCCATCCATGCCAGGAAGAACTGGTCAGAGAGATGGGCGACGCTCTGAGGGGTCAACAGAGCAAAGGAAAGGTGATCTGAAGTGTTGCAAGCTGCAGGCAAGGCAAGAAAAATGGTCAGAAAATACTTTTAAAGAACAACAAAAGTATCATTGAGTGTGCTAGCTTACCTTCAGGGTTGTCTTACACTGAGATACAACTCTGGAAATAACAAACAAAACAAAAACCTGAAATGTGATGATTCTTGCTCACTGGGATGTGAATTAATCATTAGTCATATCTAACAGAATGCAAAGGGAAGTATTTTGTGGATACACTCTTTTGGTTATGGCTTTGAATTTTGAGATAGGATTTCTCTGTGTAGCCCTGGTTGTCCTGGAAACCACTTTGCAGACCAGGCTGGCCTCAAACTCAGAGATCTGCTTCCCTCTTCCCCACAAGGTTCTGGGATCAAAGGCAATGCATCTTGCCCGCCAATAAACTTATTTTTTATATTTGTAAATTTATTCACTTCAGAATTCCTATATAAATGTGGCACTTTGAATTTTCCTTTGAATCAGTTGAAATATCTTACCAGAAATAGTCCTCAGGTGTTGGTGATTAAACATAATTTGACACAAATTCATTTTTACGTTTATATAAAAGTTATTTAAATTAAAAAAGTATCCTACCAACAGAAGAAAATAATTGAAAAGTCACTATTAGTTTTTATAACTATCAAGAAATCTGTTTGGTTAGCTCACAGGAACAGGAAACAGTATAATGTTGACTGAATGAGTAAATAAAATCAATGACTTAAAAACTAGGCTGGAAGGGGAGAGAGGAAGTATTTTCCAGATGTCCAGAAGTATTTTCAACTTGTAGGAGGAATGAAGGGTTTGCTTTTTTCTTTTAAGGTCATGATTTTATTTTGTATATTACAATCAGTTCCTCAAACTTTCAGTACTTCAATAAACTATACAGGGTATAAAAAATAACTCTAAATAAGAATTCCGAGAAAGAATCTGATTGACTGAAGAGCAGTGATGTGAAGAGGCTGGAAGGGTGCGGATCTGGAGCCTAATTACTTCATTTTGGACTAGTTTCAGCCCTCTGAGCAGTCATTCCTCCCCCACCTCTGTGTAGGATCTAATATCCCGTGACCTTTTGGGATCTGTTGACATAGCAGGCTTTTAGCTTCCCCCAACCTCAGAGCTAAAGTTGTCATCAGATAGCATGAAGATGCTCTATTCTTGCTGTGCCTGCATCTCTCACCTTGATTTATGGGGTTGTTTTTGTTTTTCTGTTACTATAAAACTCTGAAATCTGCTTCCATGTGGCAATGTGGAACCTGGTGTTTCCCAGGATATTTTTACTCAAATTTGGCTCCAAAATAAATTATATTTACTTCTTTTAGGATTTATTATGCATACAGTGTTCTGTCTGCATGCTTATTTGCATGCCAGAAGAAGGCACCAGATCTAACTACCGATGGTTGTGAGCCACCATGTGTTTGCTGGGAGTCGAACTCTGGAAGTACTCTTAACCTCTGAGCCATCTCTCCAGTCCACAAATTATTTCCTATTCTAGTTAAGACCATAGCTGTGTCTTTACACTGAAACCATGATAGTGTAACTCATGGAAGCAGGGGAGTGACTGCTGAGGTTGTAGAGGCAGAACACATAGTTTGGTATGGTGGCCTTTTGTGAACAAGTAGCTCCTGTCCTGAGTCTTCCGTTTTTTTTTTTTTTTTTTTTTTTTTTTTTTTTTTTTTTTTTGGATACATAGGATCTCACTATGTAACTGAGACTCACTGGCCTGGAACTCACAGAATTCCACTAGTCCCAAGTGTTGGGACTAGTCATAAGAGTGATCTACCTGTGTTTCTCTTTTCTATGATGATCTTAAAGATAAAGAAGCAGAGTTGTGTGCTCAGTCACAGCTCACAGTAGAAGCACATCATGGAGGGAAGGCCTGCATGCTTCTATTGGGGGGCCTTGAGTACCAGCCTCAGTACCCCTTCTGGGCTCAGAACTGGATGTCTGTGGCAGGTGAGGATCTGAGGTAAAACATTAACTTAAGTACATTAGCTCTGCATCTTCTTTATTTTTCATGCAAGGGAAAAAAATGAAGTGAAGAGGGCATGGAGAAGAGAAAGAATAAGGGGGAGAGTAAGGGGAAGAATAAGGAGTAGAAAGAAGGAAAGTAAGTGGGAGAAATAGAAGTAGCTAGGAGAAGAAGAGTAAGAGTAAGGACTGATCTCCACGAGGTTTCTAGTTTTCACAGGCATAGTTGGAAAACTCCATAGGCAAGGACAATGACAATATGAGGGGCAGGTAGAACCTGACAAAGCAGTACTCCAGAACAGGTGACCCGACCCAGGGAAGAGCCAGCATTCAAGCGGAAGTACCTGACATTCCAAACCATTAGATAAAGTTACTGAACATCCCCGAATCCCGGATTCACCCTTTCTCCTCATCTAATCTCTTTGGTGATAACCAGCTTTGGGGATGCCCAGATTTGTTTGTTAGCAAAGGTGGGGCATGCTGCCTTCCTGCTCAGTACCTGTCTTCTATAGAAATTTGTATGTAGTCTGTTAGCAGGTAATTTTCTGGAATTGATTATATGTAAGTTTAACTGTTAGAACAATGATTGAATGCCATTGTTCCAAGGCCTCCTGGTGTGCGGAATGGAGCAAGGTCACTCTGTTGACTGTGTGAAGTCACACTGCTGAGGTGTTCTGGGAATGAATCCCATTTTGAAGGAAAGAATCATGGCTTCACAAGGTTTCCACAGATATGACAGTGATTTTTCCAAAAGACAAGTGTTCCCACAGCTCTGCAAAACGGTTGCTCCATATGAACATGGATACACTTCCCGCGGATCTGCCTATTGGTCTGTCAGCTGTGCATTCACGGTCTTGTGGACTCCAACATGCTTCTTCTTGCACTGATTTGTACGGAATACTGTAGATACAGATGCCATGTGACTAGGCCTGGAGTGTAGCTCAGTGGTAGAGCATGAGGCTTAGAGTTCAATCCTGCAGCCCCATCACCCTAAAATTCATGTGTTCTAAATAAAAATACATGGTTTATAACATTTGAACTTGTTCTGAAAATCTAGTTTGTTTGCCACTATTCCAAACTAGAAGATGCCAAGATCACAGACTCCAGATACAGTGCTGTTCCCCTGAACTGAGAATTCTTCAGCATTAATGATATTCAGTTCTCAGCATTAGACCTAGACAGCCAACCAATGGGCCTGCTAGTCTTGACAGTTTATTCTTTTCTAATCTCTACCACTGCTCCACTTTAAATAGAGTTTTCTTATCATTTGTGATCTATGTACACTTTTATTTCATTTTTAATAAGATACTGAGAATCTGGAAATGTTCAACCTGGACTTTGACCACTATAACAATGTCTTCTATCTTTCTACCTCAGAGTAATTTTCAAAATCCCCACAAACTCTTTTCTGCCCCACTCTTGTACCAGGCTGTCTTCTCACTGCTCCTCTCTGAGTTTGCTACACTCACTCCTGCCTCAGGTTCTTTGCAACCGCTAGTCCCTTTGTCTGGACTCATCTTTCCTCTAGATAAATGCCCAGCTTACCTCTCTTGTGAAAGATCTTACTGGCCTTTTCTGGCCAAGCAGCATAAAACAGTCCACTCTCCTGTCTACCTCCTGCGCTCACAGCATTTTATCTTTGTATTCTCAGCACTTCCTTCTTAGTGAGCATTTATTCATTGTCCATTCCCCCACTATTTCAGTGCAGTTCTATGAGAACAGGGTCTGTATTTTGTTCCTGATGTTATTCCAAGGGTCTGAAATTGGAAGTAGCATGTGGTAAACAGGCAATAAATGGTTGTAGCATCAGTGAACGAATGGTTTTATTAAAGAGGAAACCTAGACTGAGGAAGGTCAGAGGATTTCCCCCAAAGGCACAGGAATTGAAGAAAATAAGATGAACCCAAAACATTCAGATTCCATACTTTATACAAAGCCTCACCATGTCCCCTGATGGCCCCGACGCTGAACCTGTGTGTCTTCTCTGAGGCTAAGGGTCTTTTGTTCATTTGGGTCAGATGGCCCCAGAGGCATCTCTCATTTTGAGGTTCTGTGTTACATTGCTAAGTATCTATTTTGATGAGGAGATCATGTGGGCTCTGAGAAAAAGCAGGTTTGCGGAAGCCCTCAACCTCTCCTCTAGTGTAATTCTGAGGAGCCAGACTCTGCTAGGAATGGTGACAGGATGTCATTTGAAAGGGGGTCTTTTGGGAAAGGAGGACATTAATTTGAGTCTCAAAATATTAACTCTGCCCCAGGCTGAGCATCACAGAGAGCATCAGGAGAACAGCGCTTGTGCAGGGGAGGACAAGACAAAGCCCCCAGCCTGGTTCTGGCTTGAGCAGGTTCTGTTCTTCCCAGGAGGTTGCCTCTGTGCTGCTAATTACACTGAGTAAAGGAAATGGAAAAGTTAGTGCTAATGAACTGATTTTTCCCCTTGCTTTCTTTGCAGAGAACTTACCCTTTGAATTTAGAACCCTGGGACCTATTAAGCCCAGCTGAGCAAGCACATTCTACTATCAGGTCATGGCTAGAGGAGCGTTTGTATCAGGCAGTGGGCTGTGTGGTACAGGGTGATGCTACCAAGATGGAATGCTCTAATGCTCTGGCATTACAGGCCCCAGACAACTCATATTTGGATAACATCCTGCAATTTACAAAAGACTTTTGTATCTCTCATCCCACTGACTGCTCGTAGCGATTTCCAGATAAAGGCAAGGTAGCTCAGAAAGCTGGCACCTGTCATGTATCACCCAGTTACTCATAGCACTGCCTAGCTTTACCCTAGTCCTCATTTTGAAGTTCATACTTCTCTTTGAACCCCTGGACAATTGTTGATACTTGTCTTGCTATCGCTGAGACAGGAGCAAAGGATGGTAGGCAGGTGCTGATCACACCTCCTTATAGTCTGAGAAAATTTAGCATGAAGGGGGTTTCAGATTCTAAAACTAAGCAGTTTTAGTAGAATAGAAACTATAAGCAATCTATTTCACAGAAGAGGAGAGAGATGCAGAGATCTAATTTTCCTGAGAAACGAATGCAGGATTTTAGCACCATGTTAGTGAGGATAGGATATGCTGGCTTATAGTGAGGAGTAATCACAAAACATCAGTATCTTGGAAGCCAGGGCTATTGGGGGTAGAGCTCTGTTCAGCATACACAATGTCTTTGATTTAATCTCCAGACAAAGCCCAATTCGATATCTTAGCAAAATGAAGATTAATTTCTCCCTCAACTCCCATGTTTTATCATTAATTGACAAAGGGACTCTGCTTTACCCAATCAGTCAGGGGCCCAAGCAGAAACCACTGCAAAGGTCACAAATTGGAACTGAAAATAGGTACTTGGATGCTCTTTTTCTTAAAAGACATCAATTCCTCAGCACCACTAGATTATTAAACACAGAGCAAAGACTGGCATTTCTGCCTCCATTTGTGTCTTCTGTTTCCCTCTATTTTTGATCACCTGTTTACACACAGGCACATTAACCATCCAAAGAGTGTCTATCAAGTCTATCTTAAACCTTCAGTCACCCTGAATTCACACAGAAATCCCCCAACCCCCATCAGATAAGGGTAACTATCCACAAACGGCAAGGAAGCACATTGGGGCAGAAGTGATCATCTTCAATGAATATGATCGATCCTTTCAAGTGGTGGCAATGATCAGAACTTCTTTGGACCACCTTACAGAACCAGAACTGAAAAAATTATCAACCAGATCATACTTTACCAGCATTGCTTAATTAGCCATTCTTCTTGCCCATCTACCCCAATTCTTCCTCTATTTAACCTAAACCTCATGTTACTACTTTGTAAACTTGGGAGTCCCAGGGTTCCTTTATTTGTTCTTCATAATTAGGCCACATTGACTAGATCTCTTTTCCTTATCACTACCCATATGGTATATTGGTATTGGCAGGAGTGGCTAAGCCTACCATGTCTGGACTGATGGAATCCAGGCTTTCACCCTAGAAATTCTGACAACACAGTTAAAGGGTTTCTGCTACTAGAGCAGAAGCAAAAATGGGAGCAACAAAATGTTTTGACCTGGCAGTGACATATCACCCCCATATATAGCATATTGACCCAAAATAATTAAGTTGGCATTGTCTGTCAGTCAGACAATAAACAGAGAAATCTCAGCATCAGCAAGCACTAGTCATGGCTAATCTAAGGTTGGCCTTACCAGAGCCAAGGCTCTTCATGGCCAACTTCACCCAACTTGAACACTGGTCAAATTACCCTAGGTATGGTATTTCATGGATTTGACCCTTCATTCCTTCTTCTCCTCCAGCACACACTGAACAACTCCACTGTACTAATTATTGTGGACTAGGTGTAGAGGCACTCACCTGTAATCCCAGCACTCAGGAGGCAGAGCCACAAGTTCCAGGACACCCTGCTCTATATAGTGAGTTCCAGGCCATATTGTACTATAGAGTGAGGGTATTTCAAAATAGACATACAAATATATGATAAAGAAATGCATTGCTTTTACCTCCAACTGCAGTTTAAGGTTTATCAGATACATGCCTTTAATCCCAGCACTTGGGAAGAAGAGGACAGCCAGGACTACACAGTGAGATCCTGTCTTGAAACTGAAACAAACAAACCAATAAAAACCCTCTAAGCTGCAAAGAAGGAAAGTGCTAATGTGTCATGTGCCAGTCATAAAACTCTCTGATCAAAGCAGAAGTTATACAACATGAGTAGCCCAGGTTGAGGCATCTCAGGGTGGAAACGAAGGTGATTAATAAGTACCTTTTTAGGGTAAGGCCTTTGAGGTGACTCTGGGAAAGAGAAGGTCAATGGCCCCTCTAGGGATAGACAACAGCAGGAAGTATAGGGCAAACAAGGCACAACCTCTATGACTGGGTTGAAAGGTGGGGTGTGGGAAACAAATGTGAGTGATCTGACTCCTTGGGATAACTTAGAATCATATCCTGGAGGATTTAGAGCTTTACTCTTTGATAAGAAAGTGCAGAAAGACATTATCTAAAGCTAGGCCAAGAGATTGTGTCCTGAGTTTGAAGACTTCACAAGGAGGGAGTGGCTTTTAAAATGTCCTAAGGCTTGGTGATAAAGGCCATGCCTTTATTATTTGCCCTTGAAGTCTTAGGTAAATTCCATAAAGGACTGGAGTCAGGATGGGATGTAAGAAATAAGTATGGTCCCTATGACCTTCTTGGGGTTCAGTAGGTTTAGGCCTTTGGAGCTCCAAGTGGGGTGTTACACATAGTCTTGTGTCACAGTAATGCTGGCCCTCAGCAGGGTTCTGGCCCTCACAGCACAGGAAGCATCCTACCCAATACTGTTTGACTTAATCACTTGGGGCTCCACCTCAATCAGTCTAACTTTGCATTTGGCTCCACCCAAACCCCATCTTCTTTTTGTTTCTGGATCCAATCAATGCCACAGCTGCTGCTTTAAAAACAATCAGACATATAAACAAAACCCCCAAAACTGTGTTGATTCAAGTTAATTGACTCTGTACCTGGGTCTTATTTCTCCAAACTCCAACCCCTGTGCAGCTGTACTCTTCTGGGATAAACCTTCTGAGGTGTAATCTGTAACCTTCTGGCAATGGCTTGCACCTGCTCCCCTACCCCTCCTCTACCCTCCCCTGCACCCAGGGCCTGACACCTGATGGATGCTGGACATGAACTCTACCAACTGAGCTATACACCCAGTCTTGCATTCTTTCTTTTTCATGTCTCACATTCTGTTTCTAGCTGTGTTCTGTATGTAAAAAGGTTCCCAGGAACAGACTTGAGTTTTCTTGGTCATTAACCAGAGAACAACAAACCGTTGCATCTCTTTCATGACTTACAGCTTCAAAATCATTATCTGCGAGCAGTTCTGTCAGTCCTGAAACACTCCTGTGAGGTGAGCAGTATGAACCCCAGTCCATTGTGTGCTGCTGTGCCATTGGCTTCTGCACTCTTTCACATCCAGCTTGCAAGGTCAGAGACCTGCAGATTGCTTTTACCCAGACCACAGCATTTGAATATACAAAACAGCACAGATGTACACTGACTCCCAGTCCCTGGGATCTGGGCTGTCCAGGCAGAGGCTCCTGCTTCTTCATCCTCACAGTCAAGCCCAGCACTGAGCATTCGGACGCCACAAAAGAAGAGAGAGCCAGAATTGGCTAAAGCTGCCAGAACTGGCCTCAGGCTTCTCTAATGCTCACATACTGGAGAATGAAATGTCTTCACATGTCCTTGAGGTAAAAATATATAACTTTTACAATCTCAATCTTTAACTTTCCTCCTCAAACCTGAACAATTTCACACAAAACCGAGCAGGCTTTTATAGTAACCAAATATTCATATATTAAGTAACACAACACATGGTACTTTTAAAACATTTATATATATATAAAATTAAATATATAATATATAGTGTGTTTGAGGCTAAAAATATAGTACACAATATTTTTTTTAAAAAAGAAAAAATGTCAGAATAGGAAAAGGTGTGAAGGACACACAGATACATATTGATAAAAATCTATGATGGTTTGTCCTAACAAAAATACTTTTTTTTCTCTTAGTTGTCATCATGAATCCATTTATGATGAGAATTTTGGTAGCAAAAATTCAACTGGCATCAGAAATGGGTATTGCAATCTCAGAAATGGCTAGGGTAGACAGTTTGACCCCAAGAGTGCTGGGCTGTTAAAAGTGGAGGCATCATGGCCTTGTTGGTCACTTTTGCTAAAGAGCCTACCTTTTTTGTATTACCAAATTGAATGCTCTTTCCCCAGAGTCCTGGTGTTCTCAGGGTCCACGGACAACTCCTGAAGCCAACAGAAGAACCTGACAACCAGTTTGCAAAGGCCAATGTTTGGGGATAGTAAATAGCTAAGATGGAGGGGGGCTACTGAGACCAGTAAGTGGCGTTCTATGCACACAAAATATTACAATTATAAATGGCAGGTTTGCACCAGAAGTTCCTGGTATACCCTGTCTTCTGTGCAGCAATTATTTTCCTCTGGGAAAGGGCCCTGGGGTTCCCTCACACTGATGCAGGACAATTTTAATGCTGTACCCTCTTTTCAAATCCATACTCTGCCAGGCCAAATGCCTCAGTCCTCTCCACTGGCCCATGGGGGGTGCCAGCAGCAAGTTGCTGAAGGTTACCCCAGCACTAGCCAGAAAGCACTGCCTTTACACGAGAAGGAAAAGCAGCAGGGGAGATGGGACAGATGCAAGGAGAAAAGGATGTGATGCTTAGAAGACAGTTTTGTAGTCCTTTCACAGCAGTCAATGCCTCATCAATGGAGTCTTGAGGTCTGTGAACCTGTGCTATATTACCAGCCATTCCCTAGGCTCTATAGGTGCAGAGCAGGCCTGGCTTAGATTCCATATAAATAAAATAGGAGGGAAGCCAAGTTTTCCAGGGCCTGCAGTGGCCTTGGGAAGTCATGTAGTTCATCCATAGGGATAGAGCTGCTCACATAGCAGGATGAGGCAGTGACTGAGCCAGTAGACTCCATGTCCAAACAGGGTCTTCGACTTTAGCATGAGTTTCTATTAACCCCAGTTGTCAAACATTGCTATGTAGTGGACCAAGTGAAGTGTACAGGGGCCACCAATTCCATCTTAGGGAACCCAGGAGCACCCACATGTGAACAGAACACAAGGGACAAGACACAGGTCTGTGTGCTCCCTCCCGCAGGGCAGAAATTCCTGTCACATAGGAGGATCGGCACGAGCAAAGCCTATTACCCAGAATCATGTAAACAGAGCTCATCTTTCTTATTCTTACCCAGACATTTTGTGAGCTGTGTGTTGCTGCCTTTCCTGACTATGTTCCTTTCTCTCATGGCAGGCTTTGCCTTGTGTGTATTCTGTGGCTAGACTATGGGAGACCCAGGACTCAGTAATCAGGCTGGGCTCTCTATAAAGAGTAAGGCCTATCCAGAGGCACAAAAACTTTCTGCATATGCAGAGTTTGCTAAAGCCACTAAACACCTTCTTCTACTAGATCCCCTCTCAGCCTACAGGAAGGTGTTAGCCAGTCTCACTCCTGACTTCTGGGACCACAGGCTTCAACTTGATAAACAGATGGTCATTCCTGAAGACCAGGTGAAGGCAGCTTCGCTACAGCCTATGTGCTGCTACAGTCTGCATCCACAATAGAGGAAACTGAGCCCTACCACAATCACAACAACATGTTGAACCTAAGAGGAGAGCAATGGGATTGGTCCATTTCACTCAGGGTTAGGGTGAAGCTTGTGGTACAGGCAGGCCTCCCCTGTCCCAACCCTCACCTTGATTGCTTACTTTTCCTGAGTTCTTTGGATGGATGGGCAATCCCAAATCCTGCCTCCCTAGATGAACATCGCCAACACAGAATAGTTGTAGGGAAAGACCGAAAACTTAGAGGCAACAAAAACGGAGATCAGATCATGGTTACTGAGCAAATGGCAGCTGCACAATGGGATCGTGGATCTCTTGACTCCTGGCTTCTTATTCTCTCAGATAAAGCAATTACACTTGGGGTGCTTAACATCATCAAGTAACAGGGTACCACCTGACTTCAGACATGCAATTCCACTGGTCATTCAGCTGGGCCCACCCCTGATTCTGATTGCAGAATATGAGCGGCAGGAGACAAGTCTGTCTCCACTGCTGGTCCCTGTGCCCCGCATGGTGCTTGATACCCACAGATTTCCTGTAGGGCTTGACCTTAGTGATGCTCTTATTTCCATGGGAGGGATCTACTGCTTAAATCAGAGAGAATAAGAGAATCAAGCCAAACCCCAAGCAAGATGATTGTTTTAGGGAGTATTGCTGTTTCAAATGCCACTCTACTTAGACTTTAAAGTGTTCGGATAACCCACAGCTTCAGGTGTCAGTAAAATTTAAAAACTTGAATGATTTCATATTCACAAGAACCTACTCTGTAAACACATTGCCTTGCTGACTTCTCTTGAAAAGGCTCAGCAAGTGTGAGTCCTCTGAACTGGAATACAGTGACAAGCCTGTCAGTGCTACAGAACAGGACCCCTGTGCACGGATGCACTTACTGGAGTGGAAAAGGAGCAGAGGCAGTCTGCCAGGCTGGAAATAGAGCCCCTTATTACCCAGTCCTTATCAGAAAGGAGATAGTGAGAAGTCACCAGACAGGCCCGTCTATAAGGTTAGTGATGGACCGTGGCTGATGAGCATGTAACTCATGAAAGTAAACATGAGTAATGAGTGGTGACCAATGTGACAAGACAAGGAGCATTCTGAGAATATTCCCTTCCATCTTGGAGGTCTCCATAGGGAGGTGGACAGTTGACTCCAGGATGGCAGTAGACTGCAGATGAGCAGAGGTTTCTTGGGAAACTGAGGCTGAAACAGGAGTTACAGATTCTCTTTGGTCAGAAGGTGGTAGATGAGAAGTGGTATGGAATGTGTGTGTGTGTGGTTATGCATATGCTGCATGGGAAGAGAAAACACACTGGGGACTCCATCTAGATCAGTAAAAGTTTTTTTGTAGAGCCATTTCCAGACCCCCTTTCCTTCACATCCTCTCATTTATCTCTCCTTGGATGCTAACACAGGACAATCTGAAGCTCACCAGTTCCTGCTCCCTACTCGGGGACAGCATCATACATCTGATGCTGAAGGCACTGAAAATGGAAAAAAATCTGATTGGCCTAGGGGTGGGGTAAAGATGAGACAAAATCAAAATTTGTCTGGATAAAGCATTTACCATGCTACCTGCAAGGTGAACTCTAATTAAGGTGAGTCCCAGGGTAGGATAGTAGTGTCTGAGGTTCAGGACTGCTTAACTCTTTCAGAATCTAGTAGTAAGCAGGTCTGACCACTGGGTGTAAAAAAAGTAGATTCAAAGTTCTTGGAGACTCAGAATAATGCAAGGTGTTAGGAGCCTGCTGGAGGACAGGTACCCTTTTCTTTGCATGGAGACTTGTGTATGGTGGGGAAAACCCCTACAGCTTTTCTTTCCAAATGAGGGTTTTTATTACCTTTGAAAAAAAATAGTTCCATGACACCTCTGCCCTACCCTAGTCTCCGAAGCTGAAAAATTAATACCAAAAAGTGGGGTAGATAACATGAAAGTAGTAAGACTGTGTGGTTCCCACTACTGTTGTATCTGGGAACTGCCATGCAGTACACAGTGGTCCCTTGCCAGTCGACCAGTACATGGTCCCGACCATTCTTTGTTCACATCCAGAACACATCTGGCTGGTCCAGCACAAAGTTGAAAAGAAGGGGAGAAGTGCTAGTGGGGATTTCACTAGCCCTCTGCATTCAAATAGTCACAGTAACTGGCATTTTGACCCCAACTGACCAAGGACTGGATTTGAACCCATTGTCCCACCTGTAATCCCCTGAGATGGGAAAGATGAACACAAGGTATGAATGAAATCAAGAGAGGGACTTGTGGACTGCCCCGCATTCCAGCTATCTGGACTAGAGCCACCTAGGCCAAAGCCTGCTCACTTCAGCATATCTCCATGCCCACTTATGGGTGATCAGAGGAGCAGGACAGAAAGGAAATGATAAAATAATGTGCTCTTTTCTCTTTTCTCCTCCACTTCTATCCCCTCCTCCCCCACCCCAACCTCCACTTCCCCGTGCCCATGCTTGGGTCAGGTATGAATCAAGGTCAGTAGAGACATCCTCCTGAAAAAGAGCTCAGCAGGCCTGGGAATGGGGTGTCCTTGGAATGGGGTATTACTGGGAGACCTGATCCTTATTTGTGACAGCAGGAGGAGGAAGGCTAGGTCCAAGAAAGGAACAATGAGCAATGTCCCTGAATGTCAGGGAAGAACTGAGAAGCCTTCTCCTCTGCCTCGCAGAGATACCCAGCCAGACTCCAGCCTCTACACATGAGTTTGCATGCGCTGCTGAAACCGCTGGCCATAGTCTGAGTGCTGAGAGGTGTAGGAGAATCGAGTGGCTGTGGCATACTTGCCAATAGGGTCATATGCTTCATAGGGGGTCCTCTCGAGGCCAGAGGGTGGGGCCTGGGGGTAGCCTAGACGGTAGGTAGGATACCCGGCTGCCCCGGGGAAAGGATGGGAGTTGAATTTCTCATAGTTCTCGTAGGACAGCTGGCTGGTTGAATCCGTGCCACCTGGAGCAGAAGGACCAGAGGGTGAGGGCTCTGTGCCATAGTCAGAGGCAGGAGCCCTGCTATACGTATTGAGTTGGGCATAGCCACTGGAGTGGGAGAGACGAGATGACGGGCGGCCATCAAAACGTGTAGGGCCAGGGGCACGGTAGTCCGCATACAGCACTGCCCTGGAGGACGGGCGATCTTCGTGGGCACGCACATTGTAATAACCATTGGTAGGATCCTGGGGGTGGGGAGGCAGCGAAAGAAAAGGATCAAAGTGGGAGTGTCCTCCAGTGTGATAAGATCTCCCGTGCCCTCCCCACCCCATGCTCTTCTCCTCTTCTCACTCGGCATCACTCCTCCTTCTGCTCTATCTGCAGACCTCTCGGTTACTCCTCCCTGACTGTCCTCACTTCCCCCTGCAGATCCTCCTATCCCATTTCCCTTGTGCCTTGCTTTAATCCCTTTTCCCACCTTCATCTCATACTCTTCCCTTGTATCGATGGTGTCACAGTGCAGGTCCTGCTTCAGATCCACATCATCCTTAAAGGACTAAAGGACAGGAGTGTGTGTTAGGAGACTGACACTGCTTTTACCCCTTCCCCCACCTTTGCTAATTTTATGTCCAGAGACCATCTGCTAACGGATGCTCTGGGTTAGGGTAGACTTGTGTCTCATCTATAGATTGAAGTAGGAGGACACTAGAGACCTGGCTTCTAGCATTAATTTTTTTTGCCCAAAGTGTAATATAACATCTCGAGTATGCCATTGCTACTGTCAGGGAGCATATCTCAGCAACCAGGAGATTGAACCAAAAATATCTACATATTTTCTTTTCTGTGAGGGAAGGATGAGGCAAAGGGAGTTGGAGGGGAGAGGAGAGTAGTTTTACACATGCACTTGAAAGTGTGTATGTGTAAGTGTGCGTGAGGGTGCCAGTGTAGTGTGCGAGTGTGTCTATTGGTGAACAGGATGGTACATAGGAGTTGGGGTGGCAAGAGCAGGTTAAGCTCACTGAAGAAGAGGTAACAGAAGCTATTACAAACTCATGGGGCTGTCCTTGGGACTATGAAGAGCCTAGGCCAGCAAGAAGCATGATCCTCACCGAGTAGATGGCCTTCATGAACCGAGTTGCTGTGGAAATGCTGGCAGCATCATCTTCCCGGTCAGAATGCATTGTGAGTGGCTCCCGATTCACCGTCTCTACCTTGATGTCTAGCTTCCTCAAGGTCACATCCTTTCGACCTAGGACAGGGAGGTGTGGCTGGACTAGGTGCTTTCTGTTGGTCTCTGTGGCATTGGCTTCTAGCCCCCACCCTGTGATGTGACCCTGAAGGGTTTGTGCGGCTGTGAAGCGCCTATACTCACTGCCTTTGCGACGTCGGTAGAGGAAGAACACTAAGGCAACAAAGAAGAAGATGACCAGGATGCCTACACCAATGGTGGCCCCAGCAATGATGCCCACAGGTAACACCTCTATAGATGGGGGAGAAAGAGTAGGAGTGAGGATGAGCCATACAGTGACCTCAAGACTTGACCACAAGATACTGTGACAATTCTAGGTTATGTACAAGACTAAATTTTGCCTGAGCTGGCAGTGTTGATATCTGTTGGCAATCACTGGCCAAGATCTGGCTGAGCTTTCATTTGGTCAGAGCTGATGTCGGGGCAGTGTTCCATCCCTGCATCGGTTTGCTTCATAGCCCTTTCTTCCTCTATTTGGCCCACCTACCCATGAATCTTAGTCCCTCCCTCCTAAGTTGGGCTTTTGTCTGAAGTCAGCTCTCTCCAAATTCCAATCTGCCGTGTCTGCTTCAACCTCCTCGGTGACCTTTCTTGCCTGTAATACTGTCTATTCTATCTGCACTGCCCGCTTGTGGCTCCAATGGTCCTCTTTAGTGTCCCTGCTTCGCTTAGGTGATAACAATCCCAGGAATTCTCCCTTTGGCCTTCTCTCTCACTTTCTATAATTACTAGTGGATCCAAACTCCTGCTATGGATCTGCCCCATTGAGATCCTTACCACATTACTCTTCTCTGTTCCCACATCCACCCTTCTGGTATCTTTAACTAAACTTGAACTATTGGCTTTCCTAGATATTTTCCAAGAATCCCTCAGGTTCTCCATATCTCCTTTTTCAATGACTAGTTCTCAGAAACAAACAAGTGTTATTTTTCCTTCACCAAACATCTCTGCCAAAGTCTAAACACCTCTTTCATCTTGCCAAAGGTGCCCAGAGAGAATATATCTCCTCTATAAAACTAAAGATGCTTGAAAGGGTATGGGAACCATTCAGTCCTCTCAGTAACTCACTGACATAGGTAGTGTTAAACTGTTGCATATATTGGTTAATGTTTCTCCATCTGGATTCATTTGTTTCCACTATATAAGCTCCTTCATTTAGATGAAAATTTCTTGTGGGCAGAGATGATGCCAGGTTCACTCCTGCAACCCTTCCTTCAGAATTTGACATATAAAGATGTTCAAGGAACATTTGCAGAGTAGATTAACTAGCTGAGCGCTAAAGTCAGCTTCTGGTGGAGAGGAAAGAAAGAGGGGGGGGGGAGAGGAACAGAGAGGGAGGGAGGGAGAGAGGGAGGGAGGGAGGGGGTTATCTTGCTTTAAAAGAGAAGATGAAAGTTCCAACTATCCTGAGTAGTCCACATGGCTAACCTCTTTCTTCCAGCTGGATGATGGCAGTGCCTGGCCCGAAGCTGTTCCAAGCAGTACAGTTGTAGTGGGTCTGGAAGTCAGCTTCCATGACATTGTTGATGGTGAGTGTGGACAGCACACCACTTCCTGAGTTAGTTCTCTCCACGGTATAACGCTCCAGGGTCCCCACCTCTAGGAAGTTCTCCTTCCATGCCCAAGCCTGGGGTGGGGAAGGCAGAGTAGATGTAAGAAAAGGGCATGTGGAAGAAGCGTGTGCCCCAAAACACCTCACCCACTCTTGGGGAGCCTTACAGCAACATATTTGTCATCCCCAGGCCCAACAAACCTTTACCCCGAAACAACCTGTGTCTCACCGACTACCACAAATCCTTGACACTAAACTTCCACTCCAGAAGCTGTGGCTCCCCTACAATATACATCAGATTTCTCTACAGAGACCCCCTAGCTGAGACTCACATACCAAGTGTGGATGCAGGGAGAGATCTAGGAACCTGTTCCTATGGTAGTCCCATGCAGTAAGCATGACATTGCATAGTATTTTGTGATGTGGGGGCAGTTGAGCTAATGAGTCAATATTTGGGTTTTGGGTGTTGCAGGAACTTGAGATCCCAGTTCATAGACCTCCCAGTCCAGAGCAGCTATGTGGCCATGCTTTCCCTGTCTAGGCCTCATCTTCCTCATCTCTGAAGTAATATATCCCAGCCAGCATAGGGCCATGCTCCATCTTGTGATTTTAACTGCGCACAAGCCTATCTTAACAGCCTTACCATTAATCAACCCACAGAAAGTTGGCTGGCTCTCTGGAGATGCATCTGCCTGCTCTTAATTATGAGCAGGGAGTCAAGAGGAGTGTCCCCAGACCTTCCATCCCTGACCTCCCCAGCTGAGGCATTAACAACTGTGTGTTCTCATGGCAGAGGGGATGCTAAGGAAGAAGAATAGCTAAATGCTGGCTCCTTTCCAGGGATCACCCCCAGCTCTATGAGGCAAACCCCCTGGGACCCAAACCGCCTTCTGCCTAGGCAACTGTGGTAATGAAGTACCCCTGAGCAGCCCTGGAGTTAGCCAAATGGTCATTAAATGTGATAAGGGTTTTGATGGTTAGTGGCCACAGGAGGGATTAATTGTTTATGGTATAAGGAGTGAAGAAAAACATGAGGAATGATCAGGGACTGGTAAAAGGAAGACAGGAAAAAAGAGAAAAGAGTGGGATGGGGTTTGGGGAGAGGGAGAAGTGATAGGAGGGAGGGGCAGACTGGTGGGAGGAGGGAGAAGGGAGAGGAAGGAGACTACTGCTTTAATGAGGAACTGAGTAACAAACCACTAATCTGTGCAGGGTCACGCAACTAAGGGAAGAGGTAGAATCTGAACAGGTAAAATGATACAGAAACTAAAAAGGCAGAGGATTACAAGATCAGAAATGATGCAAGTCAGAAGAGGGGAGGAGAAGCTGGGCAGGAGGGCCTGCCCAGCACTCACAATTCGATCTGGAGGTGGGGTACTCCCAATGAAGCACTCCACTTTGCCACCATCACCTCTCACAGCAAACTGCACTGCCTCGCTGGAGATAATAGGGGGTCCTATAAGCAGGAAGACACAGTCAGGCCAGACAGAAGCTCTAGTGCTTGTCCACTGGGTCTCACCCACCCAGGGCACTCACCATTTACATAAAGTGGTACCTCTCGCTCAGCCACTCCTATTCGAGGCACAATGGCCCGACAGGTATAGGTGCCGGCATCTGCCTGGGTCACTGACTTCAGCAACAGCTGATTGCTGTTACTCAGGACCTGGGCAGAGAGATTAGCCTTGGGTAGGGAGCCAGGAAGCCTGAACCCCTTGGTTGGTGAGGGCCCCACATCAGAGGCGTGGGAAAGAAAGCACGAAGGGCCACAAGTGAATTCCCAGAAAGTAAACGAGTTCCTGAGTCTGGTAGATCCATGCCCCTGACTCTAAGCAGGCTAGCAATAAGGGCAGCATCTGTACAAGAGTGGGCAGATGCTGGCTACAGCTGTAAAAGGATATAGTCCTCTCTAACGATCTGTTCCTGTGCTTTATCACTAAGCCAGGGAAGACAGTTTATTCTGAAATTCCTCTATGCAGTTCTGACCCAAACTGCCTAATACCAGTCTTTAGACGTGTGTACTTCGACTTTCTTCACCAGCTCCACTACTTCCCTGTGCACCATGCATGCACTGAGTCTTTGACGACTGCCACAACACCACCTGCTCCCTTCATCCTCTTCTCCCTGAGTTCTATGCAAAATCCAAGAATGGGTACAGCTGATTGCAAGTGTTCTCTCCCAAATCCCAAGACCCTAGAAATGTTCAAGTTTTGATCTGAAAAAGCAAGCCTAACCTCTCCCATTGTTTTAACTGCACCAGGATGTCCGTGTCCCTTCCTCCCAGCACTCAGGGAGAGGTTTACCATGTTTGAGTCCTTCTTGGTCCAGGTGAGGGTGAGTGGGGGGTTCCCAACCCAGACACAGGTAAGGGTCACATCAGAGCCAATGTCTGTGGTTGTGGGCTTTGGATCAACTACAATCCGGGGGGCAACTGAAGGAGAGAGAAGTGGCCGGTCAGAGTCACAAGGGTCTGAGTGTCAACTCCAATCTGTTCTTTTTCCTTTCTTGTCTACTCTACCTCACCGTGTCTATTACAGTTTAGTGAAGCTTTTCCTCCCCTGTACCCAAGGACTTTGAAGGGCCCTGCTCTCCGCTCCCTGCCTCTGCCCTTCCATCTACTCACAGTGAACATTCACCAAAGTGCTGACATTGGTGCTCCCCACTTTGTTGTAGACCTCACAAGACACAGGCTCCGTGAAGAAGGAATAATCAACATTTGTCTCATAACGACTCTCATGGGCATCTTCAATCAAGAACCCCCCTTTGGCCCACCTAGACAATGAGGCAACACAGATGTGAGATCAGAACTTGGGACTGTCCCAACTACACTCAGGGACAGTGGCCTCCCTAGTAACTCCACCACCAATACACCAGTCTCAAGGGCCTCTCTATTTATCACCAACATGGCACTCCCAAACCCCAACCCTTTCACCTGTAGCCCAAGATCTCAGGGTTGGCTGTGGCCTGGCATGTAAAGATGACTCGCTCGCCCTCCTGCACTGTCTGGGGTTCAATGGACAGAGTCACTGTAGGAGGATCTGCAAAGCACAGCATAGAAAGTCAGGGTCTTTTTGTCCCGAGTTTCTCTCTTTCCTTCGATAACAAATGTATTCATACCACACTGATGTGAAATGAGAATCCAACTTTACAAGGTATCAACTTCACCCTTTCTACACAGGGCTCTGGCCAAGAATAATACTGAAGAAACCCATTATCCAATGGATGTAATGACCCAATATGGCCATTAGATGCCACTGCAGATTAGCTTAGCTTACTTAATGTAAAGTAAGAGCACCTCTTAACTAGAAGGGATGCATGGAACATCTGCCAGGAAGGCACTCTGGGCATGCTAGATGCTCTTGTGCCATAATTTCTTTAACATTCACAGCTTCAATAAGCAGATATAATACTATACTCAATGTTCCATCTACCAACCATTATTGCCCATGGAGCAAACCAGGAACTAAGGGGATTGTTGGTCCTGGGTTTCTTGGATCCTCATTCTGAGCTTCTAAAACTGCCTAAATTCTGTCCCCACCTCACGTACCCTGCCCAATACCCTACTCACGGTGTACATCGAGCTCAATGGATGTCTCCTTGCCATTGGGGATGGCCTCATTCATGCTGCGACAGGTGAACACACGGCCGATGTCTAGGTCTGTGGGGTGAATGAGCAGCTGGCTGATTGTAGTCTCCCTTTTCCCATCCTTCAGCAGTTCCTGGGGAGAGGGAAAGATAGGGTAAGAGTAAAGACCCACCCCGCTCTCAGAGAAACCAACAGTGCAGTTCCTTCCCCATTCATAGGAAGTAATTTCCTATCCTCCACCATGTGCCTCATTATTATACCTTACACTAGTGTGGAAACTTGTAACAGACACGTTGGTACCTTGCTGCTAACGGAAGTGTACAGTGCACGTAAGCGTTTACTCTGTGCAGTATAATTTCCCTCTGTGCAACGTAGCCTTATTCCTGGAGCCCTCTGAGCCCATGTTTAAAGACTTCCCAGGATGGCCCAGAACTCTGGGGTCTCTTCCGATGGAACCGTTAGACTTACAGTGTCTTGCATTTCACCTTAAGCACCACGTGCTACAGTGGTGACTCTAAGTGTAGGGCCAGATACACCAGCCCAAAGACTCATGGGCTCAGTGACATCCCAAGCCATTTTCCATATTGTCACCTACCTGAGGAAACCACACTATGAAAAAGAATAAGACCTCTCATTTATATAGCCATGCATACATCTTTGTGGGACCACAGCATCACCCAATTGATTCAAAACACAGTGATATTTTGAAATTCATAGTCTTAAGTGAATAAGCAAACTAGAGGAGTAGACAAAAATGGTATTAATGAATCAGTTTGCCTGGCTGCCAAGACAATTTAAAAGAAGTAGCCCCTCCTCCCGGGAGAAAAACAACAGGTCTAATGGTAAAAATGTCAGGTCCCATGGGGGTCAAATAATCATTTATTAAATGGTCCCACTGAGGCCAGAAAGAAGAGATATGCCCAAGGCCACAGAGGTCACTAAGAGCTAAAGCCAGAATCCACGCTCTCTATCCTGGCACTTGGAACACAGCGGGCAGTTTCTCTCCCCACTGGGAAGTGTCTCTCACTGTCCAGCACAGGGATAGGTGCACAGACATGCTGGTCACAGCTGGCAGAATGGACAGAATGTTCACCAAGTGAAGGTTCTGGACTCCACCAACATCAGCTTTGCCATGTGATTTCGGCTTAGTGACGTCATGCCTTCCCCATCTGAGAATGTGCATGAAAACCCAGGCTTCCACAGCTCTCTGCTGTGCTGAAGGAAGAGGGCAGTCAGACTCAAGTACAGAATGCCAACTCTGATGCTTGCTCTCTCTGTGACTTTGGACCAGGCACCCTTTGTAAGTTGGAAGCAATGCCTACTTTATGGGACTCTTTTGAGGTTTAAGATGTTGCTCATCAAGTACCTAGCACACAGCAAGTGTTTATGAAATGGCGGTGACCCTGGAAGTCCAGGGGAGAGAGTAGGTTCTCACCGTGGTAGCCACAGCCCCCTCCTGTTGTGTCCCATCACGGAACCAAATGATGGTGGCAGCAGGCTTGGCGCTAAAGGCTCGGCATGTGAGGTTGTGGGGGGTGCCTGCTTGCAGCAGAATCACAGGGCCGCCATCAATCCTTGTGTCCTCTGGAGGAACTGGAGAGAAGAGGAGAACAAAATCAGCTCAGGATGCAGCCAACAGTGCTCCTTGCCATGGAAGTGTCCTTCCATCTGTATATGTCCCTCTCGGCAGATCAATGCCACTCTAGCCCGATCTACAGTCACCATATACAGTGCTTCCAAAGAGGCTTCACTCAGCCCACAGGCTTTCCCAGCTGCTGCTATTGTCTGATACTGTACACACCTCTGTTACCCAAGGGTGTTTGCTTCGGATGGAGGCCTATCTCAGATCTTCCGGGGGAAGGAAAGGTTATTTCCCTCACAGGATCCCTTCTATCTATCTATCCCCTTTCATCTGATCCCCTGCCGGGAATGGAGATGGGGACCTGTCCATTACTGCTTTAGCAGGTTATTTTCTCCACAGCAGACACCCCTAGAGGCTGCAACTGCCTGTGGCAAGGAACCCCGACCCTGTTTGTCTCCTATTTTAGGGACACTAACCTCCTCACTTGGTTTCTGCTGGTTTCTCCGTGATGTGTGCCCTCCCTCAGAGTGGCTGTGGAAGACTTACCACCCTGGTCAAATCCCAGGCAAGGTGGAAAGCTTTATGTGCCCACCTGTGGCAATTTTCAGCCCAGCGCTTACTATTGGTAAGATTTATTGGTGACTGCCTCTCTGCCTCAATATCCTCTGAAAAAAAAAAACAGGTGCAAGCCTTACTGGCATTTAAAAAGAGTCTCCACTGCATGGTTAAAACAGGTCTTTGCTCTGTGCTTAAGGAACTGAGTTAGCTGCTACACATCTGGTTTTAAGAAATAAACTTATTTTTTCTTATACCACTGCCACAGGCTTCTGAATGTTTAGGTTGAGTTCCCCAAGGCCAACAGTCCTAAGTTCTGTGTGGGCAGGGGTTTTTCTTCTTTTTAAATAAAAGTATTTATTCACTTACTATTTTGAGACAAAGATTCATTATGCGGTCGAGGCTGGCACTGAATTCATGATTCTCCTGCCTTCACCTCCCCAGTGCCGGGATTAGAGGCTTGAGGCATTGCATCCCTTTCTTCCTATTAACTCTTATACCAGCAGGATCAGTCAGAACTTGGTGACCAGGAGGCCCTAGGGGCCATCGACTGACCAGGCCATTGATAGGATAAAGTCAGAAAGATTTTGATAATAATCGAGGTCCACTTAATGTTCAATACTCAGAAATGAGCAAGGATTTGGTTTTCTTCTTTCTGAGAAAGACACGGGAGACTGAGAGGTAACTTCTAGAGGAGACCCTTGAGATCTTGGAGGTCCGTGGAGCTGGAGGCAGACAAGGCTGTCCCGGGGTGGGAGAAATGAAGGCCTTTGTGCTGGAGGTGCAGTTGCTGACACCGCTTTCTGCTCTGGATATGCATGTGGAGAGTGGCAGAGTAGAGAAGGAATAGAATTTAGATCAATGCCTTTCACATCCTGGCACCTCCCTTTACTGTCGTGTGTTCTTGGTTGAGCGTTTCTTCCTCAGAGACCTAACAAAGTCCCTTCACTGAGGTGCTGCACACAGAGTGCAGCATGCAGGGAGGCTTGTGATGTGTAAAACATGCGACTTTTACTGTGATGGAAGGGTTCTGGCTTCTACCCACTAAATTATTCCTGGCTCTCCCATCTCTTCCCTGCTCCCTGGTAAATAGGGGCAGACTTATGGATGTAAGTAGGAAAAACGTGAGAAGTGGAGAGATGGGGAGGTCTCCTGGTCTGCTTGCTTTCTATAGTTGTATCTTGCTACCACACTCAGGAACTGAGTCTCTATATGCTCAGAGATGCTGGATCCCTGCTACAAAGAAAGAAAAGCATTTTCTCCCACTGGTCTTTCTGCTCTTGTCATGTTTCCCTTTCCTTTGCTTGGGCAAAGACCATCTGTCACCTCTGTCACCAACTCACATTTCTCTAGAATTTTTCAAAGTCTTTGCTGTCAATTTTTTTAATTGATTTTATTGAGCTCTACATTTTTCTCTGCTCCCTTACCCTTCAATACTTGCTTATGGTCCTGATGCTCCCAATTTACTCAGGAGATCTTGCCTTTTTCTACTTCCCATGTAGATTAGATCCATGTATGTCTCTCTTAGGATCCTTATTGCTGTTTAGGTTTTCTGGGATTGTGATTTGTAGGCTGGTTTTCTTTGCTTTATGTTTAAAAGCCACTTATGAGTGAGCGTATCTGATAACTGTCTTTCTGGGTCTGGGTTACCTCACTCAATATGCTGTTTTCTAGCTCCATCCATTTGCCTGTGAATTCCAAGATGTCGTTATTTTTTTCCATTGTATAAATATACCACATTTTCCTTATCCATTCTTTGTCTGGGGGGCATTTAGGTTGTTTCCAGGTTCTGGCTATGACAAACAAAGCCGCTATGAATATAGTTGAGCACATGTCCTTGTGGCACGATTGAGCATCCTTTGGATACCCAAAAGTGGTATTGCTGGGTCTTGAGGAAGGTTGTTTCCTAATTTTCTGAGAAATCACCACACTGACATCCAAAGGGGTTGTACCAGCTTGCACTCCCACCAGCAATGCAGAAGTGTTCCCTTTTCCCCACACCCTCTCCAGCA